>NNCF01126874.1:32040-174738 GCA_002313205.1 Laupala kohalensis | reverse complement strand
TTTTCGAAAAATTATATATATATATATATATATATATATATATATATATATATATATATATATATATATATATATAGAGTGTGTGTGTGTGTGTATAGATAGATAGATAGGGGAGGCATTTAAAAGGATTTATAGTTTTTTATTATTTTGTATTTAACTCTAATATGCTTCATATGTGTTATTATATACCTATAATAAGCTTGTGTAATTTATTTTTCTCGAAATGAAGATTTTTGAAGTGCCATATTACAATGTACATGTATTACACGGAACATTGTTGGCTCATTACTGAAAATTAATGCTTAATTCTGACAATTATTGTTGACGAACACTTGATATAGAATTAAACGCTGATAAACATGTGATGTAGAGTTTGGCAAAAAGTCAGAAGGAGGAAATAACCTGCCCCCCTCCCTTTTAATTCGAACTCTGTTAACTCATATTACAAAACAATATACATAGGAAAAATACGTGCATTCCTTATTAGTATAACATGTTAATCTAATATAACGAACAACGTGCTAGGAAAATAACATATCGGTGGAGAACAGTGTCTCTGGTGATGAACAAGACAGCGTGTTGTGTGAGTAGGCGGTCGACCCACTTCCAAAGGAATAAACGGCGCCACACTCTCCGCCATATCACCGCCACGACATCGTTTCCACCAGAGACCGCTGCGCTGGCGGGGCAGTGGACCGATGACGCAGCGTCAGGGTTGCCTCCCATAAATTGGACAATGACCACATCTGACTCTCAGAATTATACGTTTACAGTCAAAATGTTGGTTTATTTTTAAGAAAATATGTGTTATAATATTTGTTGTCCTCAAAACATAGTCACGGTAGCAAGAAGCAGGTGATTTTACCATTTAAAATAGATTGTTTTCATCCGTTGTTGAATTTATAAAAATCACTTAAAAGTTCTAAGTCCCAAGCTGAGACTTGATGACCATTTACAAATTCATAGTAGTAAATCGTTGTGAAGTCAGCTAAGCCGAAAATCGATGGGTTGGTCGAACAGTTTATTGAAACGACGTGTTTTAAAACATCTGTAACAGAGTATTCACAATAATTCGGTTGGTTTTCGGGTTAATCGACTTCAAAACATACACCGACTCGACATAACCTGAAAATTTGTGGTCGTTACGGTCGGTTATTTACCCACCTCTAATTGTGACAATGGTTTGTCTAACTTTTTTCCATTGGAGACAACTGAAATTGTGAGACCAATTCATCTGAGGTTTGTTCTGTTAAACTAGCATGAGTTTAGTCATAGATTTTAGTGTTACTATAACGGGAAATGTAAAACGTAGTTAATTATAAAATATAAACGAAAACCAGCTAAACCTTCTATCCGATAAGTTTCGCTCTTCCATCACTTTACAATGTATACAAAATTCCGTACAATGTCCGATACATAGATGACACCTCTGATCTAATAGTGTTTCATCGATGAATCTAGGGTAACACAGGGAAAGTAACTTAAAGCACCACGTCAATGATCAGGACTCCTTCATTAATTCAAAATTTGAAATCCTTCATTAATTCAAAGAAGAAGTAGAAAAATTTTGTCTTCGAGAAGCATTTCATGAACGATAACCATCATAAAAAGGGCTCTAATGAGCTTGATGTTGGCGAGCCCTAAAGCCCAAAAAAGAAAAAGATAACCATCATAAACACCAACTACAGTTAATAGATTGATTAGAGTGTCATAGTTTTTTTCTGAAGTGTGGTAGATGTATCCAAGATGGTCATCTTAACACAATGTGAATTTAAATCAAACTGTAGTTGAATACTTATGCAGCAGTCAGTTTTGTTCAAGTAGTCCCGTAGCATGACATAAGGAGAGACGTGCCTGTAGCCTATTTTCCACAGAATAAAACTACGTTAAATGCGTACCTAATGCAGAGAATAATTTAAATATCAGTTTATGAGAAGAACGTTTATTTAGTTTAAGAATTTGACTGCTCGGCTTAACAAACGAAATAAAGCAGAAAAACCTAACGTTCGTTGTTTTTTTTTTGTTTTTTGTATATCTCATACTTCTACTTCCAATTATCTTACCACAGATTTTACAAATGACGGAATTTTTGCCAGATTGTAAGTACAAGGAAAAATACTAGCTGAACCCTATAGAACAATTCGAACAAACAGAAAAGGAAAATATGAGGAAAATTTAATTGAATGAAATTGCTAGTGTACTTTTAGTTTAGACCTCCGGGAAAATGATTTTTATAATTCCTTTACCTCAGTTAAATACCCTTAACACTGATCTTGAAGATGGTTGTATCTCAGAAATAATGGCTTGTCCCACAATAATGCTCCATTATCCGCAACAGTCTGAAGTTCCATAATATGTACGTCTAAATTACACTAACCACCTAAATATCGTTGAACAGTGAAACATTTTTTATCATTTCATTTGTTTGTATGTATTATTTTATTTGTTTGTTTGTTCTGTTACAACACTCTCAAGCTGAATGTACATCCATGTAAGAACAAATCACAATTCAAATTCAATTTCGCTTTTTAAAGCAAGCAGTAAAATGACGATTCTGTCTGTCTAGAGAATTATTCTTGTAGCAGTACTTCATATTTAGAAATAGGTTAAGAATGGCCATAGAAAAAAAATATTTGACGAAACATTATTTTTTAAACATTGCTATTATTTTTATCTCGTCGAAGTGCCGAGAAAGCATCACCTTTCGTCCGCGTTCCAGTCATCGCTGGAATCGAAAGCAAAGCTCTTGGAGTATGACGTATTCTCTCAAGAGCACTTTGAACGCACGTGTACATGATGGCTTGGGAGGATGAGACGCTCTGTTTGAGCTGTCTCGTGCGTGTGACGGATTATGAGCGTAGCACACTGGCGCTGTCCTAGAAACCGAACAAGGAGATTTTAGGCCTAACACGTGCAAACCCGTGGCCCGGGATGTTAGACAATCTGACACCGTAAGCAGTCGCAAGGATGTTTATCTGATTTCATTGTACAACGTCTAATGAAATACGAAATTCTATGTAACAAAAATATTCTCTAATCTCAGAATTAATATAAATATAAGTAATGATATATAAGTAATGTTGATAAGTAATTAAAAATTGAAGAAAGTCTGAAAGTTGTGGAACGCAAATTTACTGCCTTAACTTACATAAACGAAAATGAACACTTAACATAAACAATTATTCTCTTTTTGTTTTATATATTTTTATAGAATTTAAGTCGCTATTTAATATCTAGATTCTGTGTACTTAATATATACCACCTGACAAATCACGCTAAGAAGTAATAGTCTGGTTCAATTAGAAGATTAGATTATTGCAAAAGAACCATCTCACAATGAAACATAACCTACAGAGAATAACTTTTTTCTTATTAACGGGAAAAATTAAAATTTCACAAAATGAATGGATATTTATTATTTAACGTTTTAATTATTTTCTACTTCGTCAAATATAACAATACACACGATCAATAGTATTTCAAATTTTACGAGTAAACCTCTTCTATATACTTCATATTTTCAACTAAGATAGTCCTAGTCCTAGGAGTAATTTCCTGCAACTAATTAATAAATAATCAAAGAACTCGCTCAATCTGTACCCAACAATAGCAACCAATCACGATCACCCCCTCCTTCAACATTGATCTAAACATCTGCACAGAATTCAAGGGAAATTGCGGAACATTAGCAGCGGAAAGATTCTCAAAAGATCTATAAACCTACTTTTGGAAATAAAATCTTTTTAACCGCAAATTGGCCAACCATTGAAAGAACTTTTCGCCAAGTCACATATCTATCCCATGTGACTTGGCTTATTTAGTAGTTGTGACTCGTCACTTGACTATTTAAAACTGCAGGGAGAAGATAAATTTATAAGCAACATATATTCAAATGTAAAGGAGCTTTAAAAAAAACAAAAAAGGTTTTAAACACAAAATCAAAAACAAAACTTTCCTCATTTTTCATATGAGTATTTTCTATATGAGTATTTCTACCAAACCTATTTACAAAAACCATTGACTTTGCTGTTGACATGCTTGTTCAAGTAAAGATCTCACAGAAAAAGAACTTAACAATCGATTTGTCGAACTCCATGTGTATGCAAATGAAATTCGATTCTTCCAAAATCCTTCCGAAATGAATGTTTTGAAAGTTTCACAAAATTTACAATTGGGAAAGATTGAGCTTCGAGCTAATGCATCCAGTCCTCCCGAATCCATATCTGAACTGAAAAGAAAAAAAGAACGTCAGTAGAAGTAGTAATTGATCAACTGTAGAAGTGAAAGCCAATGTTCATTTTTGTATGGTGTTTAAGTAACTTATAAAGTATTCTTCATTTAATATTCATATCTGAACATCCCCGACCATTTGTAACTGGATTAAAGGCATTGTAATCTATTTTTTTAATCTACATATTAAAATATTATGTTGGATACCTACGCAACTCGCAAGGTTTTGGAGATGTGACAATATGGCCCGCGAGTGTGAAAAGGTTTCCGACCTCTAACTGAAACCCTCCCCCATCCCAGAAGAGGTGTAAACGATCAGCCGTTTTCAAGGAGTTCATAATAAGACAAGTTGATGAATACTTACAGAAAAATCAATATACAAAATTATGTCCTAAACATGACTTTAAAAAATTACACCAAACAAATTCCATTCCTCTCAATTACGGATTTTATGCATAGATTTGTGTTCTAGTATTAATATGTTAAATTTGCTAAAATATTGGTGTACAACGTTTTATTGCAAAAATTTACGTACAAAATACTTTTCTAATGGAAGAGTTATACTAATATATAGTATCTATATATTTTGTTCGTAGTCAAAAACCTAATTAATTGGTAACATGTGTTCATTAGTTTCTTCTAATTTACTCAGTTGCTTACGTGCGTGTAAAAGTTCAATTCAAATTTTAATTGTAAACCAATATTAAAATAATGTAAAAACAATAAATAAATACAATTTAAATGAGTTCTAAGAAATACTCTGTACGAACTGTGGGACAAAACACATTTTCATAGAGAACTAACGTATTGAAAAATTTGTGCAGACAGAACGTCTGAAGTATTACGCAGAGTTGCTCCGAGATAAAAAAATGAATGACAGACGTGGTGTGTGCTCATGGCGACAAGTTTCATGCACGAAGAGGCAACTCGTTCTCACTAAGTACACGCAATGTCCCAAGTCTTGAACACATTCTATATTAGCCTACATAGAGATGCACCAGTCTTCACGGAGCAGACAGACAATTCACAAAAAACCCTTCTATTACTCCACAACAATTGAGAAACGAAAAGGTAATTTCATGACAAAATAGATCACAGGAAATTGCCAATAACAAGGTCACGACTTGAAACAAATTTTAGGTCAAAATAAATATGTATTTAATTCTCAAAAATTTTTGATGAGTTTTTAACAACGTTTAAAAAAAGGAGTAATGAATATCGTGGGATGAAACTGGGACATGGTTATCAGCAGTCTTTCTGTCTGAAGAAAAGATATTTCAAAATTTTCCAACTTTTCAAATTAACTTAAACAACCTCCTCCAGACTTAAAACATATAATTCAATCAAAACCTTATGTTACAGGTTTAACGACTTCGTCGGGTGATACATAAATAAACAAGATAAAAATAAAAACCATGAAAAACAGAAACTGTACAGAAACAACATTACGTCTTCATTCAATATTCAATAAACATTGAAAATCACATCAGTTGGAAAATAAAGAAAAAGAAGTAGTTTTTCGTCTCTTAAAATTAATGAAACAATATTTACTCTTCAATGAGAAAAGTTGTGGAGAGTTTAAAAAGCTTGAAATGGGACTTCTGATCGAACTCTTTACTTGATTTAAAGTCAATAAAAAACGGAGAAGATGGAATTTTTTAAATAATTTCATTACAATGCCAATCTATTCCGTTAATTGAGCCTATTGTTTCAGCGTTCTATCAACACAAACGTATATGTTAAATTTCCGTTAATTAAAGGGTACTCTAAATGTGTTCAAAACTTGCATTTATCGTTTATATTATGAAATACCAAATAATTATTTCGTTCTTTTAATTTAACAAAATATGTTTAAATTATTTTGAAATTAAGTCGTTGTTCTCTGATAGACCCTTTCCTGAAAGTTGCACAAGATCTGCATAAAAATTAATGAGACTATTTTTTCTGAAGTGACTGAACGTTGCAGCTGCTCGCTCTAGGTGGGTTCGGTAGAGGGGAAAATTAGCTTTAAAACGCACATAAGATCAATCGCCTACAATCTTTCATGCGATTCGTATCGTAATTTTAGTGAAACCCAGTCAATAGGCTCGGCCATAGATTAACTAGTGGTGCAAAACCATTGTACATACTTTTTCATATACGCGTTCTCCGTCTGCAGTATAGAGTGAAAATTTTTTATAGTGAAAGGGTCATTTCTGGCGTGGTCCTCTATATTTTGGTCGTCTTCCAGTGCTCTGTTCATGCTCAAAGTCACTAGATGAACTTATTACTGACTTATATTTGAAATTAAACATTCAGAATAATATTTCAAAACAAATAGGGACATATCAGTCTTATAAATATGGTAAAAGTGTTGTGTAAATGTAATTTCGTTGTAGACAGAAATTGATGTATTTTCGTATTTGCAGTGCGTTTTCTGTCCTCCTATGAATTTTATCATTATCATATCATTCATTTCAGTTTACCGAAAATGTATTCTACATCTGCTTTGTCCCTTTATATTGCTAAATATTGTTCAAGCTTCGTGAAACTGTAAACAAATGCGTAAATGCAGCAGAAAGAAATTATTTTCCTGCGTCTATACAAAACGTTCAAGCGAAATACGGCTAATGTGGATGTAATGCATACTGATTCTTCTTTACGTACAAAAAATTTAAGCAAAATCGTTGGACCAGTACTTTGCCCTTCATGCTCTTTGTGTTCAAGTAAAAAGAAAATTGAAAGCACATGCATATGTTATAAGTAAATTCTACCCTGAATACGAAAAATGAAAAACAAAAAATTACCATTCGGTCAGGAGTACTGCGCTCAGACGGACGAACAGATGGACAGACGGACGGACCGGACGTACGTCCAGCCAAAAATCACTTTTTCGGAATAAGGGATCTCCAAAACGGATATTTCCGCAAAAATCTCGTTTTCGAACTTTTTCACGATTACAATACTTTTTATATACTACGTATACGAGAAAGTAAAAATGCTTATACATTCCATGTGGGGGGACGGAAAATCGGTTATGGAGACATTGACCAAGATCCAGCAAGTGCTCCGGAGTCAAAACCTATCGACGTTAGTTTTGCTTTTTTGTACGACCCCCAGGCAAAATGCTAAAGTACCGAATGGCAAACAGTAAAGTACCCTCGCCAAAACAGGGTTCGAATGAGCAGATTGAATTGCATATCGACGATCAGTGAAAGTACTGAAAAGATTGAAGGAAAGGGTCGACCGAGGGAGGTTAGGTTTTGCCGCCAGTTGGAAGGTGCATCATCACACTGCACCAAGTCATGGTCCATAACGGAATCGCAACGCCTTCCCAACATCTCTTCAGTCCCGATGTGACCCTCAATGGAAATTTCTCCTCTTCACCCAAGTGAAGACAACCTCAAAAAGACACAGCCATGGATCGCCAGCGGAAGTCAAAGCACATACGTTGCGCTGTTTGAAGGGCATTCCGGAAGGACTTTCAAGCTACCTTCCAAACGGGTAAAAATCGTTGGCGAAAGTGTGTACGCGCCCAGACTCCTATTGTGAAATATTATAATGGTTTGAAGCGATAACTTTTTTTCGTGAATTTGATAATATTCCATTTATTTCGATGAATTCAAGAGTTTATACAAATATTGGTTATTTCAGAAATTATTCTCATGTATTTATCAGTTACAGAACACGGTTGGCAAACTTAAACGCACAGTTAAAATTTGAATATATTTTATTGCTTATTAAGTTAAATAGGTGTTTTTCTACAAATTAAATTTACCTTGACGTTCTGGTGGGATTAACCTGAGGAAGATAACATCTGACGAAGCTGGGTGCTTCAACAGATTACAGATAATAATGTGAATTTTCTTCGTGTGCATGAAAAAAAAGTATATTTGTATCTATGCCAGGCAGTTTCAAGCTAATATACCTTATAAACTATTGTTAATTTATTTTGATTATAATTTAGTAAAGTAATTTCTTTCGGATCATAATAATAACAGTTCTAAATAGTGAATCGGTATCTAAAACTTTAAAGCAAAATTATCACATTTAATTAATTACAATAAGTCATGACTAAGCTTCGATTCTAACTCATTGCTTCATTACCTCTTTTTTCTGATTTTGTTTTCTGCCTTGACGCTCTCATATATATATATAAATGCGTCACGCGAAATTGTCTGTCTGTTTGCTACCTGATCACAACCAAACCACAGAACCTACCATGATGAAATATGCCAATGAGATGTCAAGGATGAATACGTGACTAACTTTTATTTCTATAAGTACGACAAGAAAGAAAGACAAAAATGGGTATTGACAATGAATGTCGATAAAATCGGGAAAAAGAAGAGTTATATTTGCTTACGCTGACTAAACGTTTAGAGATTGGTGACAACTATGAAATGAAATATTGTTTGCCTCAAAGAATACTACAAAAAACGTCTGCGGCAGCATACGTCTATCAAAAAATAACCTAAACACTTCATTAATAGAAGTGTTAAAATACTTCAATTTAAAAGAGTAATTTAAGAAGCAGAAACTCAATCATCAACAAATTCAATGGATTATTTGTTTTGTGTATTTAACAAAGATAAAAATATCTTTAAATAGTAAAATGTCGTCCAATAGTTTAGATTTTACAAGAATTTTAATAAAATGATGCAGCCGCGTCTTTACTCGGAAACGAAAATTCGACCAGGGAACCCCTTCGAAATTGGGTAGTGTCACGTTTTGTATTATGAATTTAGGATGCTGTATATGTTTAAAAAAACCAGTCTTTTTATCTTAAGATAACAATAGATTTTAACTTTCCTGAGTAAAAGAAGATAAGTAAAAAAGAAAAATCCCAAGAAAAAACTCCAGGTAATCAGCTGGTAGATAAATATATTAAAGTCGCAATGACAACTGTTCTAGTTATATGGAATCAAATGTAATAATGTTTTCTCCAAATAGAAGAGGCACATCCTACAATAAAATTGCACCTTACCCTTATATCATAACATATTTTGACCAAAAAAAAATTAAATTAAATTATCGAGGTGAGTGACATCAGAAATTTTGATATTTATAGTGGATTTTCATGGATGATTATTTTGCACTCATTTGTGTTTTTGATTGAGAGTTGTATGAATTATCATTTTATTTTCATGATCTTTTTTCATGATCATTTTCCACATTGTACTACTTAGGATCCGCAATTTCTAAAATTTCCGTTTGCCTTTGTTCGTCATACTGGAATGTGTATCGCTTAGCTTCTTTAACGAGGCCAGCTTTAACGTAGTTGCTTTGAGATGCAGCAGAACACAGCAGTTTGCAACCCGGTTATGAGAATGGGATGTGCCCCATCATTTCCGTGTCTTTCTTCTAAACACCTTTTGTTCTGACTGACGAGTACAAAAGGTTTTAAAGGGGAGATTTTGAAGGACTCTTTTATTGTCCATAAAATTATTTTTAAATTCAGCGCTACTCCTTTCATATTAAATTTATCGTGAATCCATAAAAATTAATTTCCCCACAAATGTTTGGTGATTTTAGTTTCTTTGACTTTCAAATTAAAAAATGAAGTATTATAACAATTTAAATATAAATCTCATAAAATGTGAAATTGTTCCCTTGCCCTTAGTAACGAAAATAAGTTCTTAATTTAAATGCGTGTCTCGCGTGTTTCCTATCTCGCTTAAAGATGTTGATGGCATTTTGGATCCGCTTGAGTTCCATCGCGTATTCGCGTGCAACGAATTGTTACTACTCCCGGGACACGATGACGAATTATACGAAAATATTTCATAACTTGATGCCGACCTTCTTTCCTCTTTATGCTCAATCAATTTTTTATTAATTTCGAATGAAACTTCTTTATTTCGTATTATATTTCAATTAAAACAGAGAAGATTGATATCTCTTCTATTTTTCTTTTTTTTTTCTCTGTATATACATGTATTAAAAGAGGAAAAATACTTTAAATTTCATAAGATCTTTATTTAGTTGACTTTATTTGGGGAATTAGCAACATTTTCAAAAAATAAATATATAAAGAGAACGTAATATTGTGTAAAAGATTAGTAATATTAAAGAAATGGAACTTAGTGAGTTTCAGACAAAATAACACATTATTAGTGTATTTCAAACATGACTACGTTTCGATCCAATCGTCAAGAGGTCGGAAAAACAAAATTGAGTGATATGATTATCAGTTAATTAATTAAAAATGTAAGTGAACGAAGTATATATTTAACTGCTGTTTGTCAACTGGTAATGCTGAACACGCTAAACATTCAAAATCTAGGAATATTATTCCGAATATTAATACTAGCATGTTAATAATATAATGCAAAAGAGATTTAACTCTATGATGTTGAGATAATTTTATAGCCTTTCCGAAATGTGTGTTTTATTGTAATATAGTTTTATAGTAATAGTTTATAGTCCGAGTCTTCAGTTGCGGGTCTTGAATGACCCATGATGTTAGACACGTGAACGTCGGCTCCTGATATAAAGCTATCTATTTGTCCTGTGTCCACTTTACCAATTAATGTAGTATATTGCATTGTAATTCTATTCCTAATTAACGGTATCTAACGAGTTTCATTAGTTATGTAAGTTTACATTTTAGAGCTTTAAATTACTTTTTTGGAACCAATTGGGATTATTATGAAGAACGTTTTTTAGTGTTCATTGAAGGTACATACTAACGTCGTGTATTTGTAAAGTATGTTTTTAATGAATCATTTATCATCATTCTTACATACTTAAACCAAGTGAGTTAATGGTGAAGTCTATATCTTAGAATGTTAATTAGATACAAATATAATTATATCAATTGTTAATTCTCATTCTTTAATTTAAGTGAAAGTAAATGAGATAATTTCTGAAAATCTTTGCTCTGTAGCAATTGGTTACATCGTAATACCTCCTTGATTAACCCATCTTGCACACGAAAACAGAAGGTCATCTGATATTCTCATAGCGTACATAATTTTTAAGTAATAACGTGTTTTAAAAGATGACGAATATCGGTCGTAAATTACACATTGAACCTCTCCTTATAGATGTAATCGACTGACACACAGATAAATGCTTTGTAAAATACTCTATCCAAGAATAGACTGGTTCCGGATACGAGGGGAGGAACTTTGCTTGAATGAAGACGTTGGAACATTCTCGTAACTCGTTTATGGTCTCATCTGAGAAACACTACTCGACCACCCAGAAGCTACACAATAATTAGTTCAAGCATTAATTTCCGTTTTTCTAATTTCTGAAACTAGTCGTTTCGAATATATTAGGTTCATAATCTCAAAATGAGGAATGTGCAATTTTCCTATTAAAAAACGAAACGATATGTGAGGATTCACAGTTTGAGAATATACGGCCATAGACGAGACTCTCGGGTAATGAAATTGAACCTTCACGAAATATAATTGATCTCTTAGAATTTTAATTAATTAAACCAGCGTTTCCATGTATTTTCGATGATAGACTGATCAAGAGATGACAAAAAGATGCTGCTATGTTCAAAATTGAAAAGGGATGAACCAACGAAGTCTTAAGTAATCCGATCTATTTTAATGTTCACGATTGACTGATTTGTTTCAAATAAAAAATAAAAAAAGAAAATATGGAAATTGATGGTGAGATTCTCTTCGGCCTTCATTTTCATCCTATTTATTTTCGCCAACTTTCGCCATTATTTTTGAGAAAACAAATTGGTTCAAATGTTACCAGTTAAAAAACAGGTACATTGGCTAGCTATACACCGTCGACTTTGGACCCCTTTACTCAAGAAATTTTATCACAAGCAACTCTTTACCACAGTGACTGGATATGGTGAGTTCTTTAGTTTTTGCCACTTTGACGTCTCGCTTCACAAGATCTTTTACTACATTTACCTACACTTCACTAGCTTCTTTCTTGTGATCACAGGATAGGGCTTGTCGTCCTTGGTGAGTAAATTTACTACAAAGAGATTAATTGTAAAGTTCGTGAATAGATGTCCACAGAACCAAAAATTCGCACTTCTTGCTCATATTACAAGCGGTACCGGGGGGAATCGTTTTTGTGAAACTTTCGAGGTATATGAACCTAATGAGAAACGCAAATGCGATAATAAGCGAAGTTGTTCCACCAAGGAGATTTGCGAAAGGCAAAAGGTATAAAAAGAGTTACCGTTTCACCTTTCGACAGGTTGTTAATAGCTTTGTCCATTTATAGGACACGCAAAGTCGTGCAAAAACGTCCACTTGAGTAATGATCTACTCTGACTACATAATCCAATTAGACGCTAGAGGTGATCAACTAAATTAAAAGGCAATTAGCCACTATCAGATATCTAACACGCGGGATGTGCGTCGACGAAGTAACTCAATTCGAATCGTATTTTGAACCGTGTTAAGGATTTACCTTTAGATGTTGACATTTTGTCACCTGAATACAAATGTTTGATTTCATCTACAACAGATCGATTTCTAGTTTTGGGTTCAACATTACTATTTTTAAGCAAAATATCCATCATGAACGATATTTTTCAACGTAGATCATGAAGTCTTCAAATAATTTCGTTTCTCATTTAGTTAGTTATCTTTTAAACTATAATTCAATGTACTTCGCCGCAAGATCGGTTCAAATTCCTGATGGTACATTTCTGCTGTAATAATAATGTTCTAATAAATATTGAAATATCTATACTGTAACGAATAATAAGATTATGATAAAATAATTTGAACTGTTTGTTAGTAAATAGTTAACTTTTAAAACAAAAAAAAGACATACAGAAAACAACTTTCTAAAATGTTTGTATTTCTAAGAAGCTTACAAAAAAATTAATCTAAAAGTAATAATAACAATTTCATCCTTTACAGCCAACACTTTTTACTCGGTATTCTTTTGTAATATAACTTAATATTCATTGAACTTGTGTATATCTGTGAACACGCTCTGTATTCTAGAATAATATTTGCACTGAATGAGGAAAATATCTATTACTTTTTAAGGATATGATTCGATGGTATAGTTAACA
Organism: Laupala kohalensis; assembly: GCA_002313205.1. Taxonomy (NCBI): domain Eukaryota; kingdom Metazoa; phylum Arthropoda; class Insecta; order Orthoptera; family Trigonidiidae; genus Laupala; species Laupala kohalensis. The sequence continues at coordinate 161,513 of NNCF01126874.1, read as the reverse complement.
CATTATATTATTATAATCCTTAAAGAAAATAATACTATAAAAGTACTAATGTTACAAATCGTATGAAAAGACATAGCGTTATTTCCATCATTTTGTGCATAAATAGTGGAAAACGCACCATCTTTTAATATGCTTCCTCTGTTATCATACCAGACGTACCAAGCAAAGTTAGAAGACATTTATCATGTTCAAGTGCTTTTTAAATATTTTTCTATGTGAAGGAGGTGAGATTAAAGATTTAGTTGTCCCTATATTTGCAAAAAGGTTACAAATGTTCTCGCTTTTCCGAAAGTGATAAAAGACGAAGATTAATCATGAATGGTTGAATGAAAACGGGAAACGGAACCGGGGATCGAATCCGGGACCGCATATAAGAGATTTATGTTTTCATAACATAACAACACTTATGTTTTCATTACGCCAACGTTTCGACTTTTACTGAGGTCATCATAAGGGCTAAATTAACTCCTTACAACATACCATCTCTCCACACACCTCACTCTCCTTATGCTGAACCCATAATACACATAGCTAATGTACTAACCCCGAAATTGTCAGGGGGAATGTGATTTCATAAATGTGATTTAAATAAATAGCGTTAATTCTACCAATTCTAGGGCCCTAATCCTGCACCCATCCACTTTATATTTATCTTTCCGTTCAGGAGTCAAACCGCACTCAATTTCCCTAAGAATTTCTTATTGTTATCATGCAACCATTAACTTTTCGTCCTGTCTAACATCGGTCTCTGCTCTTGTGAAGAAACTTCGAAGTTATTTGACATGAAAACGNATATATATATATATATGTAAAGTTCCTTGGAATTTTCTCTTGCTCGTAAAAGTTTTAGAAAGACTTTTCCAACAATTTATTCCTTCAAAATTTTTCTACAAGCTTTTGTCAGTATCTCATACGACAAAAGTATGCTACAAATGTTTTATTCTGTGCCCTACTGAATACGATAACGTATTAGATCCATATAACGACATATCATAAACTAATTTTAACATCTTTTATTTGGAGATACTTGAGGAGCCTTTACTGATTCACTCTGCATATTTCGCCACTGACACAATCGTTTTTATCCGAAATTAACTGCCATGACGTATTTATGCTAAAACATCGACACGAGACTTACAGAAATCAGCAATTTGAGTTGAAAATAAAGGTAATAAAAATTTCATTTCATATTCAAAAGCTATATTTGCCTTGTATCACCTGGTTTCCAGACAGAAATGACAAAACAGAAGAATATTTTTACACATTTCATCGTAATTCGGAAATTTTCTTCGAGAGTTTTATTGATTATCTTCACTTTTTTAATGTCAGGAAGGAAAATGGTATGCAGATAATGGAGTAAATTAAGCTTGAGGTGATATTCATTGTATGACATCATTAAACTTAAATAAATATAAGATGCAAGTAATTCATATCGTCATGAAGTAATAGTGAGAATAGTTCAAGTATGAAGTTATTGACTTTAACTTAATACCCCTTAATTTTATTAAGAAATATTTTTATACTGTAATTGGTGTATTAGATCTTATTGCATCACTACACAATAAAAATTAAGTTTTTGTAAGTGGAACCACATTATTGCACGCCAATAGCATCCAATTGACCCGGATTTAGACTCACGACCTCCTAAATCCCAGAAAGCACAGGCGCATTTGTCCAAGAGCGTATTACTCGTGCAAAGTTTTACGTGTTCTAGTATTTCCTGGCTTGTGTGATCGGGGACGTCGTCATAAAAATAGAAGCCAGCCTCGCGCGGCGCCGCCTTCGGTGGTCGAGGCGGTGTGAGAAGTGCCCTCGATTGAAAGCTTGCCTTGGAGGTCGGTGCTCGCGCGCGGTCAATGGAACACTGTGAGAGGGGGAAGGGAGCAGAGTTTGCCAGATGATGACTACTGGGAATAGGTGGAGTACTCTTCAGATGAAACGGAGATAGTAATCGCAATGGGATTGCCAGGAAGAGAAATCAACGCATCAAGAGAACAGTTACGTTTTTAAAATTTTTACTGAAAGAAGAAACATATATATTCCCCCTCCCTGAAGAAGAGTTTTCGAAAAGTTGATATTATATACTAGTTTGTGTATTGGGAACAATAAATTTTGATATATTTTATTTAAACAATGTTTGGTAAATATTTCCTGTAACGGGTACTCAAATACAAATAACTCGAGAAGAGAAACTGAGATCACCAACTGTTCGTGCATTCAATTACAAAATATTATCCATTAGTGTCTGAATGCCCAAAAGTAGTGTCATATCTACAAATCATGTTCCGTGAATATGAATCTATAAACCGCTAAAATATAAAAAAAAAACGGGTGTGAGGGTTGGGTAAAATTGCGCGAATGTCCGTCCCTGCCGATTGTTCTTTCAGTATGGTATTCAGTTTAAAAGAATCATTAAAATTTATAAAAATTTCCCCATCCTCCGCATCACGTAAAAATTTTGTATGTAGAATTTCACTAGTATATGAAGTCAATGATCTAAATCAAAGAATTAAATCAATATACTACACTCTCTCGACTGACTCACGTGTTATCCTTGTCTTCTGCAACGTATCTCATCCACTGACAGTTCTCTATGTGTATTTCTGATCACGAACAGGATGTATTGAAGAAATGACAAGCCTTATCACTACGGTTATTTGAATTCACATTTCCAAAAGAATTTACTTTGAAATATATTACTTCCTTGTCAAAATAGACATCAGTCCATCACGAAATATCGATAAATGTTTGCATTTCCTGTCTCTTCGTTGCAAGATACTTGATACACCAACAATTTGTTTTATGTACTTTATAAATGTGTTTTTAATAAAATGTAATTGTGTATTTAATCAAACATATTAACTCAATTGGGTGTAACACAATCTTAAGAGGTTTCACCTTGCCCAAAATGTGAATATCGGTCAATACCTGACCGCACACCAATAAATGTTTTTTGTATATTTATGTCGTATTTCTGGTGAAATTCGATTCGATAAAATTAACCATCTAATATTCATGCCGTAGCAAACTAGATCCATGTTAGACCAAAATTTGCTATTAATACCCAAATTTTTCTGTTAACCATCTAAACATTCTCACAGACGACGAGTGGTCCGCAAACCAGCAAAGGGTTACTTCTCCTCTATATTTTCATAAATTGAATTATTATATGTGTCTCTAGACAGTTGCTCTTTTCATTAAATGTTATCCCTTCCTATTTTCTTCGTTTACTCGTGATCCTTTGGAATTCTTTGAAACAGTGGAATTCAGAAACTACATAGAGAGTCATGATATATTATAGTTATAGTTTTATATATGACATCCACGCAAAAAGCATGTTGTAGTCTTATTGTTGAAGCAGAATGAATTATTAATATTCACCGTTTTTCTAATATGATAGTAATCCATACTCATATATAAATACGTGATGCGAAAGTGTGTCTGTCTGTTACTTAATCACAATTAAACCACTGAACCAATAGCGATGAAATTTGGCAAGGATATAGGTAAGATGCCCAGAATGAACATAAGCTAACATTTGTTTTAAAAAGAAAGGTAAAAAAATAGTTTACCCATAAATGTCGATGAAATCGTGAAAAAACGAGAAGTATGTTCGCTTTCGCCGCCTAAACTGTTAGAGAAAGGAGATAACTATGAATGGAAATATTGTTCGCCTCAAAGAGTTCTAAAAAAAACCGCGACAGCATGTCTGGTTACAAAAGTTTACCTACATTATTGAAAATAGGAGAGATAAAATACGTAAATTTAGGAGAATAATTTAGGAAGGAAAAAATCAATCATCATCATATTTAATTTTTTTTGTTTGGTGCATTTAACAAAGTCTAAAAAAAAAAAATTTAAATCATAAAATTGAACGCATGATATAGTTTTTAAAAGCGATTTAATGAAATGGTTCAGCCGTACTGGTGCCGTTGTGCCTTGCCTCTGAAGCGAAAATTCGACCTGCAAGTGAGTTCGTTGCTCTAAAAAGTATTTTTTTTAAATTCCGAGCAACGCCGGGTAGTCAGCTAGTAAAATAATATAAAATATCAAACATGTGTTGGGCAAAGTTAATTCGTGATTTTGGATTATGAGAATCGACTTGGTCTCCTTTCATTTATCATTATAAAACGATCTTGGGAGTTTTATTCTTAAGAATATAAAGTTGAAAAGGAAATACGAACAGCGGAACGGATTAACAGGCTAACTATGAACATTCCGAGTCGAAGGCAATTCAACGATTTTCCCGTTAATATTATGACTTCTTTCCGTTATAAAGAACGGTTCAGGAAATTCTACTTATTAATTATTTAAATTTATTTTGCAACCGCTATTAAAAAAAATCAATTATTAATGCATCATTTAATTTTTAGTTGAAAGGGTACTATAATTTTCAATAGCCACTCTGTGTATGAAAACATTGTTGTTCCAGTAACATGAAACCACTGATAATATTTAGACGTGTTGGACACACGACGAGTAGTATCGGTGAAATACCACTTTAATTTAGCAACATCAATGTTATTCATGTTGCTAAATCTTCAGACAGTTTCGCGATATGTAGTTTATATAATTTGTATGTCCTTTCTCGAAATTTGTCCGTGTTGCTATTAATATATATTGGAGACTATTTCTTCTATTCAAACATACTATTTTAGTTTTTTAGATATTGAATTTTCAAAAGTAGAGAGAATAAAAATTTCTAAAAAATCATGAACTTCGTATAGGTTCAACAGACATGAATGTGGAGATGAACTAATAATAATCATCTACACTGAGAGTATTTCTATCATCAGTCATATTTGTTCCGTGTTTGACTCGGTATTTACAGTGCGAATTTTAAAGTTTTAGCTCTGCCTTGTAGTTTTTATCGTCGCATGCGGTTGGCTAAGACGAATGGCTATTAGTTTAAGAACCAATGACCAAAATAGTCATTTGTGTAAAAAATTTCTTCTCTTTACAACGAAAAGAAAAGTGATTTATGACATAAGACAAAACACTCAGCTCATTTTATCGCGTTGACAAAGCAGTTATGTGAGTAAAAATTTGAGTCAAATATTTTCTTGAACATTGGGATAAACATTATATCATTCAGGTAAAACTACGTTTATCCCTGAGATCAGATAATACATCCGTGATGATCACCTTGGTAGACGCTGATCACATTACATTCATAATATATTTAGAACCTTGCACTATTTCGTTCTTTGACGTATTACATAAAAATTTCATAATGACAGGGGTGATATCAATAGCATATTAATTATTAAATTATTCTTTCAAAAATTAAACAAATAACATTCCAAGATAGACCTAACCGCCTTGATGATACGTGTTCTGAAACTGCAATTTTAATTATTGAAATAAATTAAATTTCATTTATTTATTATCTTACCTCACTACTAATAATAACTTAGTTAATAATATAATTCAACTTAAAGTGAAATATAAAGCATACGCTCAAAGCGTGATATGTACCTGAAGATGGCGATTTTGAATTGGTTATAAATAAATGTGTAAAATGAAGAAAAATAAAAAATGAATTAATAGTGCTGCCAAATTCTATGTTTTCACCTTTCCACGTGAACTGCATTCAGCACTGTTGTTTTTCGAAAAAGATGTATGTCTTAAGTGTCATCATATAGTATTTGTAATCTACTTTAATTTTTATACCTGTTATTTTTGTAAAAGGGCGTGGGAATGAGTAATTTGTTAAAGTTGCGCGCGAAGCGGATGCGCAGCTGAAAATACGTATTTTTGGGTGAAACACAGAGTGCTCTAAGGGTGTTATTATGTATCGTACCGAAAAGTGATTCTTTGGTTTTTAATCTATTTTCATTTAGTAAAGGGATACTTTCGCTCTAAAACTCCTAGAAAACGATGTATTTTGAATAATATAAATATTTAGCACTATCTTCATCGATTTTTTTAAAATGCTGAATTAAGCTGCAGAGACATCTTTTACACAAACATAAAATTCGGATTCAGGGACCGAAAGTATGTAAGATCCAGTCAAAATAAAAACTTTTTTTAAATTTTCCAAGTAAAATCTGGACTACATTATAAAATATTGAAAACATGACGGATGATCCATTTAACCTAAACACTTGGGTTCGAATTCATTAGGCAGAGTATACGACAAAACGTAACTTCAGTAATTGCATTCTACTAGCAAAAGGGAATTGATACAAAATTATGTTGTGCGGCGATAACTTAAAATGATGAATATTGAGTCACACCAATGATGCGTGGTAACTAAACAGTAATACTGTAAATAAATGTAAGTACAGATGATATCTACACAGTAGATCAATTTTGCTCTTCATCGAATAGGTTGTGGCACACTGCGTGAACACGAGTGCCATGTCAGCGAACTCATTACGGCGACCTCGATTCCAGCAATAATTTGCGACTTAGTGACGGTGGCGTTGGCTGCTAAAACATGTAGAGCTGTGGAATTAGCAAGGGAAGAGGAAATGAAGGTGAGGGAGGAAATTAAGAAGAATTTTACGTGATGAATATGAAATATAATTTTAAAAATATTCGACATATTTCGTTAACGATGAGTGCGGAATAATAATTGGCCACATTCACTTGTGGAACAAATTTTTCATAACGTTTTAGTACTTTTTCGTATCGTTTTTAGTAATTTTCACGTTTTAACATTTTTCATAATGTTTTACCTTTTAGTTTTTTTGTAATGTTTTAGTAATTAAGAATACGCTACATATAAAATCCAAAGATTTGTATCAATTAATTTTCTCATGGACGAACTTTGCCAATGAGGTCACATAAATATAGTAATTTAAAAATATGTCAACACGAATTTCTGATGTATGTTGTGAGTTTATCCTAAATGTGAGTGATAAAACCGTAAGCCGCATAAAATACCAAAAATTGTGGATATCGCATGCTACGCCTTTGTCTTTCGCTACCAATTTAAGAAATCGTCGTATCTGATTAATGAATATCTCCTGCCTCGTACCCGAAGAGAAAGGTGATCTGTTCACGTGTAGATTAGTATTAATTCATCAATTCAAGATTTTTGTAACGTATGAAGTACAATACTATAGATTTACTTGTACCCTAATGGGAATGTATCCAATGCGATTCAAGTTATGTAGGAATGCTATGACAATCCATATATAACCGTTTCTCGAACTAACAAAAAATACTCACTTCATATTTTCTTTAGTGCAAAATGTAGATATTTTATTGAGTTTATTTATCAAAAGATGGAATGAGTGTCACGCTCAGCTTGTTACCTTTCTTATCCATTTCAGCAAGGTCTCGCCACTTGTCCTATCAGCATCAATTAAAAGTTGTCACATTCCTCCAATCCCCAGCCTTCCAGATAATGGCATGTTTGAATAAACCAGCTTTTCCTGTTGTTCGAATAGTTCTTTCAACTAAATCCAACACGTTCTTTGTCTTGTGTTTGAGTTCATCAATTTATCGAAAGCCCGGAGCACCACTTGGAGCAAACCTTTCGAGATCTCAATGACAAGACTGTCCTGTACCTTTTTTTAATGTTTCCATCACATTACTGACTACTATACTAATAAATAATAGCAGAGTTTTGTGAGTTTAGCGGAGTCTTTCCCAGGTAGCTCTAGCGAAGGGGTTAAATTCATTTTTACAAATTCGTATGGACACGAGTTCTTGTAATGGTGTTCATGTCACGTATTTTCTTAGTACTGGCTAGTGGAGGACCCAGGATTTTATTTTCGGAGGGGGAATGATTTCTGGGGGATCCAAGTGTAAATCTTTTTTAATTTTGTTATAAAATTATGCAATTTTAAGGCAATAAACTATATCTAACTATATTTTTACAAATCGATGTAAATATTAGACTTACGAACGTACTATAATTTATTTTCTGGGCAATGCAAGAAAACAAAATTTTTCGTTCATTTAGAGTGGGGCTTAAGCCCAGAACATCCGCTTTTAACCCGCTCTGGCTAAAGATATCAGCGGGGTATTCGGTTCTCTCGCGCTGATGTGGAAAAGGAGCAGGCCACACGCAGCACCATTTTTTTTTTCTTTTTTTTTTTCCTTTCTTCCTTCGTCATACGGTTGTTGACATGACAGGTCTTTATCAAGAGCGTGCGCAGGAACTATCTGATATGAGAGGGCGGAATTGAAATTCAAATATCCATATATTAGACTATCATTCCAAAATTATTGTGCAATATGAAAAGCGTTCGTCGTTTAACCTGCTATATACACTTTCATCATTCGTAGCAGTGAAGGTTTAGAGTTTGGGTGGGTGGAGAAGAGGCGCTTCACTCACGTCACCTTTCACTGCTAAGACCGAATTTGTAGGAATCATTCCTATTTCTCTGTTACTAGTCTAGTGTCTCTTTAAAACGGACACTTCCCTCATTTTTTACTTTACCCCTCTTTATATCAAAATATATGTTTAAATTTCGTATCCTGGATTATATTTTAGCTATTAAGAAACGAATGCTAAGATATTTAATAAATAAGATCTGCGAAATGTTCGAGCTCGAGCTTTTAGGATTCACAAGATATTTTTTTAAGTTATCATTACCTTCAATACAATCCAACTTGCATTGGTAGTTTTTATGTACAAAAATGACGAGCATTAAACAAACTAGCATTAAATATATTTATGATCCAAACCCATCATATTTTCCCTTACACAGTGACACACCAATTAAGTCTTGAATGTCAGAGAATTTCATGTCTTGACATTAATCAGTCAACGAAGGGTAGTATCAATGAAAATAAAAACAATTTTACGGAATCATATACAAATATTTTACCCGACGAAGTCGGTAGTGTAGCGTCCATGATTTACGAAATACTCGTACAATAATTTACAAAAGTGGTTATATCTTTGTAAATCATGTGAAAGTTAAAAAATAAATTTTAGAATGCCTCGTAATATTAGGTAACGTTAGTATCACTGAACTATTTTTTCATTGTTTCTAGTTATTTCCATTTTTTGTTTTATTATGAACTTAGATTGTTATATTTGGAAAAGGTTCTCAAAACAAGAATACACTTTTTGAAATATTTGTGTAATTTATATTTACAAACAAGTAATACTGAAATTGGTCACGAAAGCTAATATTGAAATTATTATTATCACTTTTCTCATTTTTTAAACTGCTTCGTCTAATATGACCCATTTCTAGAACTTGTAAATGGAGCTTTTGGAACAGATAGTCCTTCAAAATGCATGAATCTTGAGAGAATTCTCATTAGTGTGGTAGACAGGTTTAATGTGAAATTCTTGAGTTAATGTATATTGTACAAATTAACGTGTTCAAGTAAGAACATAAAATTCAAACTAAGATCAGTTGTATCATTTTTCAGACTCATTTCATGGTGTTCTTGAAAATGGTGACTGAGCTGAAACAAGTGACCTCGGGGTGCTCTCAATATTCATCATTAAATTTTCTTTTAATTTCAAAACTAAGTTAATTGCGGTGTATAGAAGGACTCAATTGCAATTACAGTAACAATTAGTGTAATTGTTTTTTATTTATTGATTTACTCGAAATTTCGCATAGTCCAAAAGTTATATTTACTGAATAGCTTTTGTGATAACTTCCAATGCTTCAGATCGCTATTATGGATTAACCCATCTTTGTACTTATTTATTTAATAATTAATTTAAGTTTTTAGGAAGTATTAGTCCACATTCATTAAAGATGTGACACGTAACGCAATAGAATATCGAAAGTATTTTGAAGATTATTTCTTTGTAAAGAAACACGACCAATGACGTTCGTGAAAAAGTTTTTGAGACAATCACCATTATTTTGTGCTTTTGAGCTCTTAACACGAATACTGAGAGTAGGGAGAAGATTATTCTGGAATTTTGCAGATATGTGAAATACGAGCTCTCTCAATTATTTAAATATGTTTTTACAGTGTTTGGTTCGTACTGTTTTTTTAAGGTAAAGTTGCGCATGGTTTGAACGCCAATTTTTGTTACTAATATACTAGTAAAGTGGTGTATTGGGTTTCTGATTAGTAGGAAATATGTGTTAATAGCCCCTCAACAGTTTTCATAACAGAAATATGAATTTTTCTCTTAATTCTAAAAATACTGAACATTCCAGACGTAATACCGAACCATACTGGTGTTTCGCTGTCGGAGGCGGTGTTGGCGGTGGCAACGACGTATCGAGCGAAGTGCCTCAGGAATGGGGACACCGCGAGGGCGATGACCCCGCCGCCGGCGCCGACAGTGGCAGAACGTCCCTGTCCCCTCCCCTTCTCGCTCTGAACGGTCCACGCCTAGCGCCCGCGAAATCCCAGGACTGGGGCACGCCCCACCCTTAGGCCTACTCCTCCCTCTTCGCCAACGTCATAGATACCGCAGATGTCAGCAGACTTTTGCACGGATTCATTGTCTCTTTTTCTCTCTTTCTGAAACATGTGAAATACATGAGATCCAAACGGAGTTCCTTCAGATTTGAATAATCTATGTCCGTCTGAATCACTATGCGATGATACCAGATGTACCTGGTGCTTTAAATAATTTTTAATAACTCAAGAACAAATTTATTAACATTGATGCAAATTTAAGTAATTTTGTTTCTGGTACGGAATACATCTTATTTCGGTGGTTTTTTTCATAATTTTAATATTATTTCTGGTATGCCACTTTCTGACNTATATATATATATATATATATGTAATTGTGGTAAGTGGTATTTTGGTTCGAATCTCGATCCTGTCTCCCATTTTCATTCAACATAACATAATTAAAGGTTTTGTCATTTTAAAAATTGAATAATCCATGAGATATAATGTGATGAGTTATGACGAAACGTTGTTATATTGTAAACGAACGAATCGTAGTCTCCTTTCCTATGATGAGATGTTTTAACCTCCCAGTAAATTATCATAGGTATGTGAAATTTTGTAGTAGTTGAAAAACTTCTTGATCGTTTTTGTATGATTTTGTGGGATTTTCGGAAATACGCGATTAATAATTTCTCGTGTGATAAACTTTGCAGTAAAATACCCTTCGTCCTTTTCGGTGTGCATGACTCTTCCCTCTGATTCAAATCGTTTCATCTCAAGCAGTTTCATTCCATTGCTCATTTTTAGATAAAACGTAATAGTTCATTTCTCTCAGTGTATTTATATAATAATTACGAGATATCAAAGGTGAATTTTCGCTGAAGTACTACTGTAATAAGCCGAAAATATATTAGTATTAGTATAAATTAAATAGTAAAACCTGTTTGTAAGTGTGTCTATTACTAATTATGAATGGAAAATATCACCTTTACGTAACTACAGAAACGATTAATTTTTTAAATGAAGTTATCAAATGCAACAAGTCATTTCTTTTCTTTGTTACGGAAATTGTTTTAATGGGTGCAATTCTTTTGCCATTATCACACTTCTTTCTGATTGTTTATCTGACAACCATTTCAAAACGCTCTTTCCTATTACTGAGATATCGTTCAAAAGGGAGATGAAACAATGTCCGATGTCCTGTTGGCTCATAAGTATATTTGTCATGGTTCATGTATTGTGTCAATTAATGAAAATATATGTTTTAAATATTTACAAAGAAATTCGCGACTTACATACGCAGAATTAACCCCATGGTTACCTGCCTCCTTTCACTATTTCTCTTGACCCGCGCCTCTCCTGACTGTCTATGCGATTTACTGAGAAATCTATTTACATTTCCAATACCTTAACATGTATTTCAAGAAATTTTATCAAGAGCTTTATATCATCAGAACCAGATGGGAATTCCATAAACCACGCCTTTCTTGTTTTCAAATCTAATTTTTCTAATCCTGAATCTAATTGCAATGCATTTATCTCATCGATGCGGGAGGCAAACTCTGAGATAAACCTTTTCATGTCATGCAGGCTTTTAGATTTTAAGGCTGACATTTTAATCATTTTTGAACTGTTACATTGCTATTTTTTTTACATCATGTTACGTTTCAATAGGGTTTTGCCAGCATAAGGTACAGTCATGACCAGATATATCTGTTTTCTAATAACCTTAACGCACCTCCTCTAAGACATGAAATCAAATAATGCATCCTGTGCACATTCGTTAAGCTTTTATTTCTTACTATTAAGTCAGAAAACAAGTTGAAACCACGAGTCAAATTCTCTTAACTTGCCAGAGAAAATTGGTATCGAAATTGGAGCAAACCTGATTAAGCTATTAAGAGAAACATTTTGTTGTGGTGCATTTTGAGAATTAACATTGTTAGTGCTTTTAGAATTCTTTGTGAATAAGGTAAAGTTATCCTTTGTACGAAGATACAAGTCTTCCAGTTCAGATAACAGATCTTGGGTTAATATGACATCGGATTCCTCCATTAGTTTATTTAATCAACCCAAACTGTTTCTAAATGAGTCAATCGATTTTCAGCTTTAATCACAGACACTTCACCCCTATCAAGAAAGGATGACAGCTTGTGAAATGATTTTTGAATATAGGATAATATTAATTCAAGTTTCTTCTTTAACTTAGGCGTGTTGAATTGTAACCCAGTTGACAATCAATAGTTTGAATACCTTCTAGACAAAGAACAATGAATAATACATATATTAAACTCTTCTCAAACAGCTATAACTCAATGTATTTTAATCTAACACTTGAATACAGCTTATTTATGGACAACCAATTTCTTTTAAACCAGAGAATTTTAGCAGAAAAAAATATATTAAAAGAGCATATTTACCTCATCTTTCCTTGAGATTTTTTTTATTATTAAAAAATATGAGAGTAATCAAATATTATACTAACAGCAGCCCAACAGGACATAGCATTGAAAGAAGAATACACAAGAAAGAACATTTACTTGATAGTTTCACAGAATAATTGTGAATACAAGAATGATTGTTATGTCTAGAATAATTCAATACATAAGCTTGTCCTTCATATTCATCTTAAGAGCCATGAACTTCCAAAATTCTAAAAGTCCTTGGAATCTCGGGTTTCGGCACCACTTCATAAAGACAAACATAAAACTCCAACACTCGCCTTGGGTCCACAGCCAGCCACGCTCTACCGACAATTAATCAGCATTATAAAAGAAGAATCAATAAAAAATACAGCATATTGTTGAGGTAAAACATCTGATTGGATGCTATAAAATCACTGTTTCATTGTCAAGATGACTTTTTATTGGTTAGATCAATAATGCATTGAATTACTAAGTAAGATTCACGCTATTCAATAATGCAATAGTTATTCGTTGTTTCAGCATGGAAAAATGACTAAAAATGAATTTATAGAGTTACAATACTTATTTATCTTTTTCTCCCGCCCCCCGTTCCTCGCAACCTTGTGCAGNGTATAAGAGACAGGTATGCAGGTGGTCTGCAGTCAGGTCAGTGGCGCTCTCTGTCAGTGGAACTGGGAACATAATCTTTCAACTATTCTTGACGGGAGCAACGCTCTTCCTTACCTTGGCCGATTCACGAGGGAACTAATATAAATAATATATATGTATTTTTAGCGAAAACCTCGATTTTGATCATGCAGCGCAGGCGCGAAGACACGCCTGTACGCAACAAATGATTGTCCGCTTCATACTCTTTTGATACATTTACCTGCATGATCGTTTCAGTCGTGTGTCTTGTTGGTTGTTTGAAACAATATATATTTATAATTATAGTAACTAGTCTATTTGTTCAATCTTAATGTGCCTGTTTTTTCTCATTGTTTCTAACCTTCTTGATCCTAGATATATTGTATCTAAGATTACCCTAATCTAAGATTGCACTGACATATTATCAGATGCACGCGAATATGCAGACCGTTCTAAATAGTTCATGTATTCATGGTCTAGATTGTAGCTTCACATCACAACATGACATTTATACCGCACAATAAAATACTTTTGTCATTGAATGTCACTTACTCGGTGTAAGTTACACGGTGATGGCCTTATAGTTAATTGACCGTGTAATTAAAACAGGTTAACTATCCGGAATTTAAAGTAAGAGTCACGACCTATAATTGTGTAAACTGCGCATATTATCCCGCACTGTGATCTTGCTTGTTCTTTTATTTTGAAGAACTTTGAACGCATCTATTTTGATTATATTTTTTTCCATTGCACATTTCAAGTTTCCATCTGTGCATTTCTGTAAATATTCATAACTGACAGGAATAGTTGTACGAGATGTTTTAAGAAGCCTTCAATTGTTATTTGCTAGATAATATTTGCTTTTACCGCTGAACATGTATTTAATATATTCCTAGTTATGTGAGTACGTATTAAAACAGTGTCAGTCATTAAGTATGTTATTCAGTTATTTACGTTATCTTATTCTTTGCGATTCCTATGTTGTTTAAAAACAACAAGTCCGTGTAAATGTCATGCCGAAAAGATATTAACTATCCTCAACATGCTCAGAAACGGGACGCTGATTTGCATGGGCATTTGTAGAGATTACTTAGTTTCCAGCCAAATTTGTGAATTGTATAAATGCCATCTTGCATGGGTTTTCGTAGAGAATACGGAATATGTTTGTTAGGAGGCTTGGGTATTTGTGAATGTTGTTTGATATCTTTTATTTCATTCCTATAATCGTATCAATGGAATTTTCTTGTACTTTATTTCTATCCTTGTCATCTATACATTTTCTGTAGCATGTAGTAGATGACAAGGTCCTGTATTGTCTCAGGAAACAAGGAAATATTATTATTATTATTATTATTGGGGAATTAGGATCAATGGTATATATACCTAAACAACAGAGGTACATTTATTAAAATAGTTTTTCTTTTTGTAATTTCTCTCTATTCTGGTTACGGAGTTTCTTCACAAAAGATGGTATCCTGAATGGAGCGAAATGAGAAAACTGATTTTTATTTGATGAAGGAAGAAAAACAGTAATTGTAAATCAAACCACGTATGATAAACGAAACGAAGTGATAGAAAAACGCTATCTAACAATAAATTGTAATGCGTGCTTATTGTGAAATACTACATGAAAAACCGGAAAATGATGACATTTGGCAATATGTTCGCCGAGAATCATGCTAATTTAATGCTATTTTCATAATCATGTTAAAATGATCTCCTAATATTTCGATACTATAGTACATTATAGTTTTTCTCCCGTGTTTTCTCAAATCATGGGTATTGTTTCTTTGTTTTCGGGTGCTAATGAATTTACGGTTACTTGAGATAAAAATTCCATTTATACCATGTAGATTCTGTTGGATGAAGCAACTTATCATTCGCGACATTTGGCGTTCTGCCGTCTCTTTGTTTCTGAGCGTTGCGAAGCACCATTCTTCCTCAACCTCTTGCGAAACCGCGTTCGTAAATTATGCCAAAGGCTACGTCCCTGGTTATTCCCATTGGACACGGCCTCGCTCATATGCTCATGCATGTCATACTGGCGGACGTTGCAATGCACGTCACCATTTGAATGACACCAAACATCCTTTACAATAATGGATAATTTCTAATGGCAAACTTATGAATTACAAGAACTTGAAGTAAGGCATATCTGTTATCTTACCTTTTTCTTACATGCACACGTCTTTATTTCTGAACACATAAAATCGTATTATTTTAATAAAAATTTTAAAATGTTAATCAAAAATGTATGCATACACAGAGAATGTCCACAGCTTATCCAAGATGGAGTTCACATAAGTTCTATTACTATTATAAATGAAAAATATGAACCAAAACAATAAGAAATTGTAAAAAATATTAATCGATGTAAAAAGGAGATGAAAAATTATCATTACCTTATTATTACACTTTTACCATATACCGAAAACACGTCGCATCTTAAAACAGACAGAAATGGATGCATTTTATTACGTGTTATTACAGACGAAACGATAGGAAGATTTAACTGTGGATTTAAAGGTCTGTATTAACGAAATAATTAATTGAATTTTGTTTTGGAAATGAGTTTCATACAAGGTAGTATTTTATGAGATCTCATTTGGTGATTGAGAAAACTGTATATGCGGGAAAGGACAAGAAGACAGAAATTTATGGGACTGCAACCTCTGCAACAAAGAAAGATGGAACTTAATATTGATATTGCAGAAAGACGGACTGGAAAACGTCTCAGGCGTGTTGGCAACATTCAAGATATTTCAAGAAAAGCAGATGTGCATTGTACGCGAAGTACTTAAAATAGAATATAGTGAACAGGCGCGAATCAAAGAAACGAAGTGGTGTACGAGACAAAAAAAATAGTTCAAATATTTTTCGTATAGTTCCAGCGTTTGAGATACGAATAATACAAAAGTTCTGGTGTATAAAGAATGTTCTCAGTTGAAGTCCTCATTGGACAGACATCCGTGTGAAAGACATACGACTAACTGGTACATAAGAAATTGTACGCCTATATTACCATTGATGCTGCAAGACATACATCACTATTGCTAGTCTCAGATTTGAAGAAATGATGAAAACAGTGTGAAAGCACTCTTGAACGACGGAGTTAGTAAACAAATAACATTTTCTTTCGTGCCTATTTCCTGTGTCTCAATAAGTACCTTACACATTTTCATACATTGTTGGAAGAGAAATGATAATTCGTGTCCTTTTCTAACTTCTTAAATTTGTACCATGAATTCATAATCTTTTCGAGTGTGGGATAAATAGCAAAATTACACACCAGTTCCATTGTTAAACATTATTTCGAAACGAAACAGATCTACTGCAACTGTCCCTGATCTCTTTAATTTTGTACAAATATTCTTTCTTAAAGAAGTTTACAGAGAATTCAATATTGTATACTTGTAAAATTTGTACGTTCTGGAACAATAAAATAGTAAGACTAATTTGTATTATTTGCCATAATGTACTCTTTTATCGTATTTTGTATTCATATGTAATATGGAATTGATGAAAAATGTATTGATAGGTTATAAAGATACACAGTAAACGTGAGTGCCTTTCAAGTTGGAACCATGTGGCTGGTGTATTCGGTTAAGTGGAAAATCTGGTATAATGAATTATTTATGCTTGTCTACGGCTATTTGTTTGTAATAACACGAAATATTATTATATTTGATGGTACGTTTTCTTGTCATTAAGGGTGGTCTTGCATATTTCGTTTTACCTTTTAAAATGCTGTTTAAGTGCAAAGTATTTAAAATAGTAATAACCTTAGTTCAAGTGTAGGGTTAGAAAAAACATTTTGACGATTGACAGGAATCGTACATAAACTACTTCAGAGAAACTTACACAAAAACCAACTGTAATTGTCATGCAGAAATCCATTATTCTTAATATGTGCAACGTAGTTAGAAATTTATTACAGTAACTATAGATAGAGACAACTGCTTGGAACATCATTCCCGCAGCTGACAATATACCAGAGAGAGTACACACCTGAGAGAAAATGATAATCACCATAATAATAATAATAATAATACCAATAATAATAAAATGTAATGAAGAAATAATCGCCATTATGCCGTCCTCTATTCTTATGAGTATCAAGTACCACGCAGTATTGTAGTTTTAATTTCCTTAAAACGAATTTTTAAAAAGTATTATATTGATGTATAAAAATATCCTACAAATATTAAGGCACTTAAGGTAGAATGGTTGTTAGGGTGATATCGCTTAAGAAACCTATGTATTGTTTTTGAATGAAAGTAAGTCGTGTATTCGAATAAGTCTAATGAAATTTTGACATTTACCGTTCCTAATCTAAATAATAACCATGTTAAGTTTCTTGTTATTTCGTGGGAGATATTTCAAAATATCTAAGTGGAGAAACTAATGATGCAATAATTTTAGAGTTTTGCCGTGTGTTAAGAGAATAACAATTACTAACCTCAATATCAACATTGAAACACTGATTTGCTTTAGAAATAAACCTATAGCGTGGGAAATTCAAATGACATAATAATGATACATTTTTAGTTCCTTGTTTCATTTCATGTATTTTTTTAAATATCAGTAAAAGAAACCGAAATTGAGCGAATTTTGATCCACTGCAACCAACTCGTTGCATTGAAAAGTCATAATACAATCCACATTTTATACAAATTATAATTCATGATACATCAACTTTATTTGATATTGAAATTAAAAAAATATTCTTCTACAAAATTCAATGTAATTTAAGTATATTTCTTAATGTTTTAAACAATTTTAAACGGTTATTCATTTGACTAGCGTCTGAAGCAACCATTCTACCTCAATGTAGCAAACTACCAATTTGTGCCTTTCCAACTTGGTTATGGTTGACGTGACGCTGAAGGACTCATTAAAATTCTCGAACAAAGGAAAATCACTGGGTTCTAAATCAGCTCCACCTTGAGTGATAACGTTCTTCTGTGCGATACGACGCGATGTGATTTTCGAACACAATTTAATGAAAACAACGTTCCGCATCTGCTTTCTCGAACATTTTGATTGACTTTCTTATCCAGTTGAAATTTGTACGACTATGGTCACCCACTTCGTCCCCCATCGTACACGTTTGAGCGACCATCTTTAAAAGCCCTCTTATTTCTTATAATTTCATCTGACATGTCGAACACTTCAATTTTGTTCCCAGATACTGCTAAAACATTTCGATGTGATATTAATCACGTTCTTTTTGAACTGTCAAGTAATAAAGTATATGACATTCTTATTCTATCAAGTAATACAGTAAGTTACTGGATAGAGATAATGCTATTAAGGAAAGTAGCGTCCTTCATCGTTATAATATACCTCTGAAGAAAAACTCCTGTGTATTCATCATCTCATTGAAATTCAGAGTGAAACACATTAAACAAATTAACCATTCATTAGAAAGTAGATCATATAAATAAGTATGTGGTGCCTTGTAAGGAATATTTCTCAGTATTCTAGACTGTCGCCATGTTTTATAAATACAACTCGTGTATGGTCATGAATACTTGCAAGTATAATTTATAGTTTTCTTACGTCATATTGGTAAATACATCACTATTAACCGTGCAAAACCAACGGCTTTTCCATTTTTACCGCGAATTGTATATTTACTGTAGTATGCCAAAGCTTTATGAACGCTACAAAAAATATATTGGTCTTTTAGGTGTGAATATTGGGTGAAGATTCAATTATTTCTGTGGTTTCGGATTCGGGTAATGTCAAAATCGTTTCCTACAAAATTATAATTGATTAGAAAGTTCAGATTCTACTTATTTTAGTAAAGGAAATACCATCTACAAATTAATTAATTAATAACTTCAACATTTTAATGCCCTTATAGAGCTTGCTAAACCAGAAAATCTAACACGGAGTTCCAATCATTACAGTAGTTTAAATTATGTCTGGATTCCTGAGGGTGAACAGAATGATGCTGGGCTTACAGAAATGATGAAAAGAATGTAATTCATTAAATTTTACACTCCTTTTTCTAAAACAGTCTAAACATCTGTTCCGTTCATATTTATATTAAATATTTATTGTATACCTGGAAAAGATGGGTCTTCTGTCTTCACTAAGTGTCAACCATTTCGTAACAACGCAAGTTTTCGGAAAACCAAGTTGTTGGAGTTGTTGTTTTAGTCAAGGTGTGGCCCAAGTGCATAAACGATTGTTTGAACACTTGATAGAACAAGATGTGTGTGGTTCATCATACCACAATTATATTCTTATTTGTACGCATATTTCGTCCATGTACTTACGGGAATCGAACCAGGGACTCTGCTTATGTTGGACAAAGGTTATTTATAAATATGAGCTGCAAGAAAAAATGATACTGTGAAAAACAAAGAATGACACTACGTGGCATACGTGACATTGTCTTGTTGAATTTGTTACACCGAGAGGGCTAAAACGATTCTGTTTATAATTTTCAAATTATCTCGTTGGCATTCAATCGCAATAGCTGTATTATGTGGGAGTGTTCAAGAAAATCTAGTTTTATCCTTTAATAATGATTAAAATAGTTAGGCAAGTGTGATAGACAAAGAGTGACGAGGGGGGGGGGGGCTGGAGAGAGCGGTGTAACTGAAGTGTATCCGACTCGTGAGAAGCCGTCATCACCAGTAGCCATGTAAGGTCTCTCATCGGCAGACGAAGAGCTAAGGCTGGAAGGAATAAACGAGTCACCTGCCATACCCCACTCGCTGCAACGGTCATGCGATGAATATTGCATGCGACGCGAACAGATGCCCTGCAAGGCAGCACGTGCTCAGGGGCGGGTAAAGTTTGAATGTTGCCGTATCAAGGGAGGACGTTGTTTGAAATACAAATAATAATCATATATTTGCAAATGTCCCAGAATAATGTAGACACAGTACGGAGAAAATCATATATGTGTCGTACTTAAGAGCATTAAAAGATGTGCACATGTTCCTTTTCTTTCCCAGATAACAGTATTTAAAAATTACATAAAGAAAGAAGTTACATGACTCAATATTCGAAAAGGATGTAACTTGATTACTAGAGTCCTAACAATGGACAGCTCTGACCTGTGTGCACATTCAGGACTAAACAATATTCATAGGGATTTGTATGTTACGTGACGCTCCACTGTGTGTGATCATATACTATTCATAACTGTACAAACGTTCTCAAATAAATAAATAAACTTAATTGTAAAAAAAGCATAGAAACTGCGTTTGACCACGTGGAGGAAAATAAACCAATTTACTCAAATGCTTCCTGATTTTAACGTATCATGAAAACGCACACCTACTAAATTTTAATACAGCCTACGCTCTCATTCATACAGGAATCTCTTAAATTGCATAATATAATATAATTTTCGTAACATAATTAATCTATTGAGTATTGTTTACATAAAGATTATAGTCAATATTAGGATAGGTTTGATTTACAAAAACATTTCTACAAAAAAATTAATTTATCACAATTATACAGTTTAAACGTACTCAATCTTTCGATACATTTTTACTAATCATTACCTAACTCTCAGTAGAAAGCACACTATGGAATAAACACGTTCAGCCATATGTTGCGAATACGTTCATTTCTTTTTTAGATAAGTTATCTTTTTAAATTTTATCTTTTTTTAGATTACTATAGAAAGCCATCGCAATGCCACATTGTTTGTGTTACTATCTTCAATTATGGAATACGAATCCCGGATACCCGAAAACAGTGTGACAGTGTTACGTTATGTATTCGAAATTATCTGTATTGGAATTGTAGGCCGTCCAAATTGGAATTATTTCAATGGCTAATTGTTAGAGGTTCTTGTACACTTTCGATGTAGTTTGTACAGCTTTGCGGAAAAATACTGGCGCTTTAGAGTCAGTGCCTCCTTGATGTGGATACTGTGTCACTACAGTTTCTGTCGCTCCTCCATAGCACCCAAATTGGCTCTGGGGGGTTCTCAGACGCCAAAATAAACCTCGCGCCTCGACACGGTGAGTGACATGGCGCTTCGCCATTTGGTCACGCCACGCCTCAAACCTACGATGCTGAGGAAGGTCTTCGCAATATACTATGCTATGTCACCCATGGTCATGTTCTTCTCCTACACAATATCTATAAATGAATTTTTCAGTCATGGTGTAAGCACATTGTGATTGTGATAATAAAACAAAACGTGTGTCATGAAGCTAGTTTCTCACTAAGAAAATAATTAAATGGACATTAATTTATAGATTCTTGTCAACTTCGTATTTTATATGAAGTTTCGAAGAATCGATATACGCACTAGTACGTTATTTTTTGTAATTTTTTTCTTATTTATGAGATTTATGACTTTCTGTTAGAGATACAGTGTTTGCTTCTTTATTTTCTATTTTTTAAAACACACAATGAAAACAATTTTCAATTTCATTATGTAGTAAATCTTGGTGAAAGTTAAAAGACACTTCATTTTATATATTTAAGAATATTCCTGTTGTAGAAACTTAACCTACAAATTTGGAGTTACTGAGAGTCGTAACTAGTTCAAATGTTGAAATAATGATTCATTTTTATTATATTATATTATATTATTGAATGTTGTGGAATATAATTACTTTTCACATTACACGTGTTCTTAAGAGTATGTTTTTCTTTAAACAGTAATGGCAGTATAGTAATTGTATAAATTGATGATGGCGAGATATTGATGGGAAAATACATTTTGAGGCTTAATGATACCGATATAGCTGTTTCAAGAATTTGAACCCCAACTGTCTGTGCGAAGTGGATTGCGCAAAACGGATTGTTAATTGCCTTTATGTTTTATTAATAAAACTGTATATGTTGATAGCACATGCTCTAAAAGGTATGTAAATTTTATTTTCTAATTTAATACGATTTCACATGAAGAGTAATACTTTTAATAAGATGTTACATGCAGTTTTCTATTATCTGGATTTTTTTCTTCATTTTATTAAGCAGTTTTAAATTTTAAATTAATAATTGTTACATTATACTTAGGAAAGTTAACTTTTTTATGAATGCTATGTTTTCTACAGTTATAGTCAAACATGAGATATTATTTCAAGATTTTTCTCTTGACTTGAGAGTAACCATAATATTACGTTTTATCTGTTTATTATTTCTTCTATAAAGTGTTTTAAAATTAATTTGAACTAATAACAAAGAAATCGACCCATTTTTTTAAGAACATGTATTTACTCTAAAACATAAATAAATAAGATAACATACAACGTTTTAGTCCTTGTAGTGAATCATCCTCAGGCAAATTGACACTTTTTATTCAATTAATGCATATAATTTTGTAAACGGTTATAAGCTCGCTTATAAGCGTACGACTCGAGAAAACAAGTTTTTCAGACATGACTACTGGTCACAGAGTTAGTTGCGGTTATGGTAAAAAGTACACATCGATTAGCAGCAACGTCTAGTTCATTGTCGCGTGTTTTCATACTTACAAACGGTACACACAATTCTAGAGTTTTACCTTCTTTATTCCGGACTACAACATGGTAGATTGTTTGAAGACGTATTCTTGAAGATAAGATAACGCTCATCGTGCCTACTCACGATTCTAGCGTCTTGGATGTGTCTGAGCGGTTAACTATAGTCTTTACAAAACTGGAATGGTATTGAAGGTGTAGTAAGGCTGGATCACGTTATTGGCATTTTCTACGTCTGCTGCAACCGCCAGTGGTTCCTTTTTGGTGACGGGGAGAGATTAGCTATGATTATCGAAGCTTGCCTGTAATTCGACGAGGTGACGAGCCCTTCTGACCCTTTTCCACGACCACTACGCCAAATCGTATTCCAGATATTTTCGGAGAAAATGGCTTATGAAATGAGTACAGTTCTCTACTCATATTACTATCATGAGAGAAATAGTATCTCCATCACTAATGGAACCTGCTAAGTGAGGGGCAGTAGAGAGTGTCCTCCCTCACAAATTATTTGGTAATATTAGCAGTTTTCGATTAGCAGTGTACGACAGACGTTCGAATTAACGACACGTATTTACTCTGATTTATGGCGCGGTGTGTAAATGCCATTTCAAATTACGTGGCTCGGGTGGGAAGCGTGCGTTACATCGTTGCCCTAATCAAATATTTTCGATGGTATGTGTTTGTGATGGATCTTTCTTTTTCTTTTTTACATTTTATATGATTAGATTTTTTATTTCGTAGAAAAATCTCAAACCAGATGCTCCTACCACGAAGAAATGGATAGAAGCGGGTGAGAACATTGTATCATTTTCATACTGACTTGCATGTAGATATTTAACTTCATACAAACATATTAGGCATGATTTTATCTCCAAACTTCTAAATACTTACTGTAGTGTTTGCATCGTCAAGGACCTGGGAAAATTTGTAACGAACTCGAACACGGACACCCCGCTGTGGTCGTAGGTGTGCTATTCACTGCGCGTGAAACATATTTCCTTAAGTTAAAGTATATACTTTTCGTATTCTTCACATTAAGTTGTAAGCGTTACGTTTTGTGATGAATAATTACAACTGAAAATACTTCACTTTGAAATAATCAACCAAAACTGTTTTAACCAATTTTTAAGTAATATTATTATTCATCTTTTCGAGTAAAATTTGAACTGTACCAGTGCACAGTGTCAAATATGCCTACTGTGATTTGGTTATTTGCCACGCGTCCACTTTTCCTCACGCACTGAAATTCTTTTGGTGCTTTTCTTGGATTCACTTAAATGCTATATTTAATTTATATGATTAATAAAATATTTATTTAATTGATTGTAATTTTTATATCTATCTCTCAATACAACTTATTTCCTTCAAATTTTTCAATAATTTTTCCCCGTTACGTATTGAAGTACAAACTCTGAGTTATACTCTGTTTTGTGAATGAATTCTGTACCTAAACACAGATATCAAAACTAAACTTCCGGTATTAAGGTCAGTTACGTTTTACTAGTACTTCTTTTCCGAGCTGAAGTTAATATTTTGTGAAATCAATTCAAAAATAATTATGATGTAATTATATAGTACTCTAATTTAATTCACTTCTATTTGTGCAGAGAAGAATTGTGATCCTATAAGAACATTTTTTTAGAATTATAATAAGAAACGAAGTACTTTTATGGTAGTTTTTCTTCGGACACTTGGCAGCACTTCAATTTTCTTATACCAAAACTCCATCTTTAGAATTCATCTCATCCATTTATCCTTTCTAATACTCTCCTTTTTCAACGTAATTCGACAAAATTCGACTGTTCCCTGTATAAAATTTAATTTAGCGGATCTATAAGTCAGTGCGTCTGAAATATGGATCGCCCTTATAGCTTGGCTATCAATTGGCAACGCAGACTACTGGGGCGCTCGGTGCGGCGTCGTGGAGAGTTACTGCGTGCATCCACAAGATGGATGAAGGGCCGCGTGCATTATAGAGCGCGCTGGTGCGCAGCAGACGCGTCGTCCCTCCACGTGGCGGGCGTATCGATTGTGCTTTTGGTGGCGGTGCTAGCAGGAGGATGGGAATGACAGCGTGGCAGTGCTGACGGAGATGGGCAGGAAAGGGGTGGAGACATTGAGGAAAGGCATGTATTCTCGAGCAACGACTCGAACTCGAAGATGATCCATTCGCACATGTCAGCATCGAATAGTAACATTGCACCATCAGTGAATCAATAACCTCCAAGGAAAGAGAACCTACTTTTGAACCTTGAGGAACACCATCAACGTTATTACTTTTGTTAGTTTTCGAACCTTAAATTGTTCAGAATAGGTGGCGAATCGATATAAAAAAAGTT
Source organism: Laupala kohalensis (assembly GCA_002313205.1). Lineage (NCBI taxonomy): Eukaryota > Metazoa > Arthropoda > Insecta > Orthoptera > Trigonidiidae > Laupala > Laupala kohalensis. The sequence continues at coordinate 136,385 of NNCF01126874.1, read as the reverse complement.
CGCTGTAATATTGAATGAGATGTTAAACAAAATTTAGTTAATGCAAATGTTAGCCTCCTAACGAAAACTTTTTTAACATTAAAACGGGCTCCCAAGTAAGTGTAGCAGAAAGCTGTGTAGGTCAGTCGCAAAAAAAGTGAAGCTCAGAGATGCAGTCGCCAACTAAAAATTAATTTATAAAAATGTGGCTGTAGCATGAAAACTTTTCGTTAATACGGTGAACAGCAATTTGGAGCTAACTTTTATGTGTTTTATCTTCTATTCTTTCATTATCTTTTAAAAATATTTAATTTTTTGTACATATTTATAAATTAAAAATTTTACCAATAAAAAAAAAAGAAAAATTATAACTTACAGTCGTGGAAACCGTTTCGGCTTTCGCCTTCGTCAGTCTCGTAGATATTCTCTACTTCACTCTACATGACCACCAGAGTATAAAGGTGTCGCGATGTTGTAAACTCAGACTAATGACGTGTTTTCAATGTTACGACCAAGAAAGTCCACAACGCATGAAATGTATTCTGCAAAGGATGTGCGATCCTTGTCCTCCATCTCGTACTGGACAGGGAGGACAGATTACTCGTGTTAAACTCATAAGATTGTAAATAAGAGGGGTTCTAGAGTGTGTTATACTCGTATTACGGGGTTCTATTTTTTTACCCCTTTTTGTATTTCGTAGAATAGGAAAAGAAAATATTGGCACCCAGTTTTGTTGTTTTCGTGAATGATACCGTAACGTAAAGAATTATCTTTTGCCACTCGATATATTTTGAAAACAAATGAGAAATCTACATAAATAACTATCGGTATCATGGTTTCAGGTACTTAACCATATCACAGAGTAAGTAATTACTGAAACGTCCTAACATTAATTAGGATATTTCACACTTATACTCAAAACATTTGCAGTAAAGAAACAAAGAATTTCGTGGTCTTCTCAGATATGAATTATGGGAATGTTTAAGTACAGTTGTATGCATAGGTCACAGCATGGAAGAGGAATGAGGAAATCGTTCGTAAATTATCTTACTTAAAAACCTTACTCCAGGTGGTCATAACAACCTATGAAAATTATTTATTAATTTTATAATCGTATCATTTTATACATTTGTATAGCTCTACAGATAGCATAAAATTCCTTCAACAAAGTTATCCCCTTCGTTTATGGTGATATCAATAGACTATGGTAAACCATGGACAATCAATTTTCCATCCCATTAACATGACTATGGAATCAAGTGTACTAGTAACAAACTCCAGGGTTTACGGCTTTTCTCAGAAATCTGCTTGCATCACCGTTTATAATTAGGAAGCCCTCGGCCGCTTCAAGATTTCTACTAGCCAGTTTTCAATTGCACGTTTAGTATGAGGATTGGCATTTTTTCAATTCGACGTGTCATCGGTAAACAAATTTTAATTTTTGCTACCTATTTAGCTCAATGAGAAAAATGAGTCCAAAACACTATAGAATCATGGTAAAAGATAAAGTCTATTTCGATGAGGTTAGTGTAACATATATGCGCACGAAATGACATTGTTATAGTAAGTGATCTCATTTTTATTGTTTTGCTAATAGATCACTTTTTCTTATTCTAAATGTTGAATTAAAACCCAGAATGTACGTCCAATTCTAGGTGATTTAACTCGTACAAATCTTGGAGAAGTCTTGAAATTGCAATTATGGGTGGTGTATGAAGAGTTCAAAAAGGGTCATAAGCTGCAAGCCATCATAGAAGTTTGCGTCTTGTATAGTACTAACTGACGTCAACTAGACTGCAATTTTACTTTTAGATATAATACTCTTTCTTTTACTTCCTTTAAGGTCAGAGTATTTTGCGAATGAATATTAACACTATATAGAAAAATGTCAGAAAACATTGGATGAGTAGTCCATATTCTTAGTGACAATATCTGATTGTTTAAAACCGCAGAGAATAACACAGAGTTCTCGCACTGTTAATACTTGTAAAGTATATTGCCTTTTATCCTTTCAATTAGAAACTTTCATGATCTACTATGTATTATTATCATAAACCAAATATTTTCTCTCTCTTCGCCAGATGCAATGCAGTTTATTGGATTTTTTTTTAGACAAAAAGGAATTTCTACGATATTACTAATCTTCGTATTTTGCAATTTTCCAATTTTCCACTTTAGTGAAGTTTCTTAGCAGTCACTCTGACCTAGGAAATCTTTCATAGATGACACTTTTTACATTTCTTTCCCCTTTTCATTTTGTACATCTTGACGAGTCGTATAATTTACGTTCCGCGAGAATTATCATAGGTCAAGAAAACCAGTACACTCGTGATATTAACATATTATCATTTGCTTCTTTGTGGTACGTGCCATTGTCATTTAACTGATAGTTTCAATACAATTTGTCTCTTGCTTCATCTACAATCGTAATAATCTTGAAAATTTTCAAATCTTACGTATATAAATAAGCATTAGTAATTCTGAACAATATTAAGCGTATTTAATTGTAATTAAGAGGAATAAGAGTTTCAAAATCAAAAAGAGACGTTGTTGAAGCAAAATCTTGTTGAGTGAATTGGGGTTGCTCTTGGAAATTTACTGGGAATCCATCGGTTTATCAAAGTTACATAGGATATTGCTCGTGTAGAACTCAGAGGTACTTATTCACATGAAACGTTATATAAGTTCATCGTAGGGTTTTGGAGAATAACCACACGTCTCGTGTACCAGGATATTCTAGATTGTGTCAAGTTTTCCAAGATCTTGCTTCGAATTTATCAGATTATTTTTTCGTTCGGTTATTATTACATTACTTGAATATAAAGGTAATGCAAATAACAAACTTAGTTCACAGAGAGGTAAACGTAGCACTCATTCTTTAATACTATAATCAGTACTGATAAACATTTAAAGGTTATGTCACTGATAATACACCAGTAAATGGAACCATAAAATTCATCTTTTTTAAACATTCATCCACATCTTCTTATAATTCTTCATCCACTCCGTCATTATCACGATGTTTTCTGGGTGTACTCTCTCGAGTCATTCTCTTCTTTGCCTCTTCCGCTGGTGCTATAATGATGCAGTCTTCACTAATTGCCGGTTCTGACAATGTAAAGTGACCTTTGACGTTTCCCTCGTCGTTTAAAATTATGCAAATTTAGTGTTAAACGCAATATTTCTCCATCATTTAGTCCTTAATTAACCAACGAATGACTTGCTTAAACTTCATTCTTAATTAAATTCTTAACTGTAGAGGAAAGGTATTTGATAAGACCTTTTTTATATCTCGCTATTGTTCAGGTCTTTGACGAATATCTCGTGAATAACTTTATTATTCATCAATTTATTTGTATTTATCTAAAAATAAACAAGTAATATGAGTATAATGTATAAATGAACGTAAGACTGAATGAATAAAAAGATTTCACATACTTGGATAAAAATTGGAGTGACAAAAGGTATCGTGACAAAATATTATTAAAAAAGAAATATTTTGAATTTTAATTGCATTGATTCAATTAAATCATGGGAAGGAAAAACTGTGTTAAAAAGAAACTCGGTTGATAACGAACAAGTTCATTGAATTTATGTAAACACGTTACATAGTAATTATGTCCTTAATTAATCATTGCCCTCTCGAGAATGATAAGTAACAAAATACAAGTTTTTTAATGGCAATTAAAAACTGACACGAATACAAAATTTTTAGGTCCCCATATTCAAGACAATCTCAAATGGAATTGTCACGTTGCCAATCTTAATTCCCAATTAAGAAAATTGTGTTACGCATTCCCAATCTTAGTTAACGTAGTTAGTCCACGTATTTCCCGTTGCGTATATTATGGAAACGTTTACTCACTTTTACGTTACGGTATTACCTTCTGGGGATATTCCGGTCAGAGTATTCAAACTTTCAGAATTCAGAAGAGGATAGTTCGGATAATTTGTAAAAATCACCCCCGAAACTCTTGTAAACCTTTATTCAAGGAATTAAACATCTTAACACTTCCCTGCATTTATATTTATGAAACGGTGGTGTTTGTTAGGACCGTATTACTGAAGTGCCACCCTTGCTTCATACGAAACAGTCTCGTTCACGAACACAATACTCGCAATAGCAATAATATTCATCGTCCTAGAGTGTCAACCACTCTTCGTCAAAAAGGACCTTATCATTCGGGAATCGTTCTATATAAATCCCTGCCCAAGAATATAAAAGATATTATGAAATTGAATCTCTTCAAATCCGCGGTTAAAAACTACCTCCTGCACCAGTGCTTCTACAATGTAAAAGACTTTATTGATTTTAATAAAAGTTAAATTCGTCTTGTACTTTATCACGCCATTGCTGTAGTACTTTTAAAATAACTTACGAGAATTTCAAAACTAATTTCTTGCATGATAGTGTTGACTTATGGCTCATATTAATTTAGTTTTATGTGTACTCAACTTTGGCATGATTGTGTACATTAATTCTGTAGCCCCATCCTGGCCCGGGTTTTTCTCCGTTTTTCCTTCTGGTAGAGGCGGATTTCTTATAGAAGTTCTCTCGGCTTTGTCTAGGGGCGCGTTTATTGTAACAATAAATCGTGAATGTAGTGTTATTTCTATTCTTATGATTTTTAAACTATACTCAGAATAATCTATAGTTCGATAATTTGTACATGAAAAATAAATATTTTGTGTTAAATTACAAACATATTGACATTCTATTAGTATTATAACTCGCAGCTAACTTTTCATATTATCTAGGAATTTTTGCTGAAATTTTTGAATCCGCCTGTGCCTTAGGGCCCTTGTTCAGAATTGATGGGATGGTCCCTTGCTTGTTTCCGGAGAGTAAATTAGTTTATTGTCCTCCACGTGGTCATACGCAGTTTGTTCTGTTTTTGACAATTGTTCTTTTATTTATTTATTTATTTATTTATTTATTTATTTATTTATTTATTTATTTATTTATTTATTTATTTATTTATTTATTTATTTATTTATTTATTTATTTATTTATTTATTTATTTATTTATTTATTTATTTATTTATTTATTTATTTATTTATTTATTTATTTATTTATTTATTTATTTATTTATTTATTTATTTATTTATTTATTTATTTATTTATTTATTTATTTATTTATTTATTTATTTATTTATTTATTTATTTATTTATTTATTTATTTATTTATTTATTTATTTATTTATTTATTTATTTATTTATTTATTTATTTATTTATTTATTTATTTATTTATTTATTTATTTATTTATTCATAATCAGCGCCCTCAAAACCATAAAGGGATAAGAAATCAGGACTTCTCCAAAACGTCCCGGGTAACCCCAGTTCTGATCTTAGAATGACAAAATTACTATCAGAGAAAATGAAGCGGTTTCAGATGAGTGTACTCAATACCTTAATGCAATTCTAGAACTTGTTAAAGTATTTACTACCGGAATTATTTTTCTTCCCAATTCCACTCTAGATGTTCGGAAAAATAATGCCTCTGCGCATCCTTTGTGAATAATATTAATATCCTGATATTATTTTTACATGCAGATCCAATTATTTGGGGTTATAGTCACGTCCTTAGCACATTATGACCAGTGATGGTCCCATCAAACTAATTGTGTGAGAGAGGGGGAAATTGCATGCTAACATCATTTGTCCAAGAGAATATATGTTTCAAAAACTCCAACCGCTTGAAAAGTCAAATTTCCTGGGTACGGTATGTTCGAAGCATATTTTAAAAACTTTTCACTGGGTGGCAATGGGAATAAAGTGTGCTATGGAATACTTCCCAGTCCGAACCTTCAAGGAAAAATTAAATTTTGGAATGGCCATGGATTCATTTCACAGAAAATTCCATTGGAATACGAAGGGACCAGAATTTTAAAATTGACTCTAAATTTCCCTGCGACATTTTAGCGTGAATGTTATTTCATCTGCATCTTGTTGAAAATTTTTCTTAACCCTCTTTTGAATACCAATTACTATTGATAATGATAGAATGCTCATGATAAGTTATCATAGTGTGTTATAGTACTTCTACACGCTACGCAGAACATGCAAGTCCATAAAGTAACGCATTTAGAAAGAGATTGTTGTGAATTATAATTTTGGTATAATTTCATGTGTTAGAAATTTTAATTAAATACATAGGTAGTCAACCTTCACGATTGGCTTTGAATTTCAAACATAAACTTAATTAACTAAAATGTTTTCTTTCAAAGAAATTCTGTTTCTTTTTTTGGGGGGGTGGGGGGTCGAGGGGATGAAGGGACGAAGAATTGAGACAAAGAAAGCCGAAGAAATAGGTAAATTCAGCTCCACCTTGTACATCTTATTTTGCTGTTTCTAAAATCTGGATGGAGGATAAATAATTGAAACATTTAGTTGTCGTATTTTGTCAATTCAATCCATTTTACTAAAGCGAGAGCGAGAACTCTGTGCCCTGATCAGACAACGTAAAGTACATTGTTGGTGTAAATGATCTACAACGTTCCATTATTTTAGAGCTTCCGTTGTTATACAGCAACAAAAACCAATATACAATCTTTACATATTGGAACAGTTTAGAAATTATGTCACTTTGTTAATTGTAATAGTGAAATTAATGATTATTTAATATTATTTAATATTAGTTGTCATAATTGACAACTGGATTTTTCTTCGGCGAGAAGACTACACTGTAGACGAACCGCGCAATAACTTTCTGTTTGGAAACGTGTTACGTGTACAACCTTACTTAGAATACAAAGGCATTTCGGACATGCGTCGTAATTGGCTCTTTGACAATGTTGCAAAATTCCAGGCGCGGTCGTCAATGGTGTGCATAAATGTGAGAGAAAGTGAGGGAGAAACTTATTCTTTGTGAAGGATGGTGGTGAGGAAAGGGGAGAGGAAGGAGAGGAGGCGAAATCTTGGTCAATGAAGCGGTTGAGAAGGACACGGAGGGGGAGGAGAGAGGAAGATGGAATAGTCGTTTGCTTCAATGATTCAGAAGCAATGTCTTCGAAACGGGGAAGGAGGAAATTTTTCACTGACATAGGTCCACTTCAAGAACGCCATAAAAAATTAAGTAATTACAAACGGGATGTTGATCGGATCTGTTTTTCGGTGTTTGCAACATTTGAAATTTGCCTCATCCGTTTTTTCTCAAATCGCCTGATCCAAGTTTCGCTAGATATTTATCGTTTTTAGCGTGGCATTTTCAAAACGGTACCAATGTTTTTGAAAATGCACATTCATCAACACTAATTAGGTTTTGAATAGAAATATATAATAGTTTTTTATAATCTCCGCCCACATCTACAATTTCTTAGGAATTATTAAAAAACATCTTTCTTTAATACTGGTTAATAAATATATAGGAAATGTTAATAAAGTAACATCGAACTTATTGTACTTAAAAAAGGAAAATATTCGAACACCTTTTTTTAAAACATAGGTATTAAATTATTATAATTTTGTTTCAAAATGCCATCATATAGTTAAAGATATGATATCTTGAGTTTACGTCACAATAAATACATCTTTCATCAGATCGTCTAGTGGTGCACAGCACAAACTACTTGTGAAATGGATACACCTTGAATGCGCTGGTATATAAACTACTCCATAATACTTTGGGATATATAATGTATAGTGATAAGTGCAGCATAATGTTTTGTGATTATTCTTGAAGAGAGGTGTGTAGAGAGTGTGATTATATATATCGTGTAATTCTTTTGTTGTTATTTAAAATGTATTTTTGTTATTTTTTATTGTATAGGTTTTTAAAACTTTCATGTGTGTGTGTGTGGTGATGAAGACTTGATAAAAGTCGATACGTTGACGATATGATGAATGACGTATTTATTGTGACCTAAACTTAAGATATCATATCCTTATTCAAAAACGTGGTCAAAAATTTCTACTGATTTATGTAAATACAATTACGTAAAAATTCTCCTCGCCCACTTGAATTTTATACATACAATTATTTTGATTTGAGGGTTGAATTTCTGTTGTGGGTTAACTAGCCCTGGATACCTTCATTTTATGTATTTCTTATCTTCATTTGAGATAAAATTTCAACCTTTGTTTCTCTGTCCGGGATAACATTATGGAAATAGGGCCAGAGGTAAAGGAATTTCTTAGTACGACGCGGATAATACCACGGACATACAGAACTAATTCTATGCCTACAGTAAGTAAAAACCATTCATAGCAACTTCTTCACACCAATAAAATTAATATAATTATACACTGAACAAAATCTAACCGTATCTTAAATTTTACTTGTGATTTTGAACTACATCGATATAAGTTGTTTTTTTTGGTTGGGGCTTTAGGGCTCGTCAACATCGAGGTCATTAGAGCCCATCGATATAAGTACATGTCTTCTAAACGATGTTCATTCGTTTCATACTTACCAATTTTCTCTATTTTTCAAGGTTTTGTGTTGTTGAGGGCGTTCGAGTTCGTTAAGCACTTCCCTCTTCCGGAAATAAATTATTATTTCTGTTCTGCGAAATGAATGGGTTTTAGGATATTACGCAAAATCAAGGTTAACTGAGACATCAAATATAGGTTGAAAAATACTGGGCAATGGGCAAATCTTTTATTTCATGTTATGAGTAAATTATGGCGCCTGAAATGTCGAAATATGTTAATTTGTTGAGATAACTAGAAAACAGAAAATGTTTCAATTTGCAGGATTCGTGAACAAGTTCCGTTTTTGTCTGAAATGACATTTTTTATAAATACGTTTTATAGACATCTACTATATAAACATTTACTTCTAAACATAAACTACCTTAAAACAAAAATCGTTGAAATAAATGTGCAATTTCATTCCAGTAATTACCTGTTTCAGTAGATTTAGGTAAAACGCATCACAAAATGCATCAATTCCACTTTTCTAGACATTCTATTAGTTATAAAATGCATTCAGATGTATATGCGAGAATAAATTCCATTATCTACTACTCGCAATTAAAGAAATCAAAAGTGCATTTGTTTCCTTGCAGGGAAAAAATTCATTTCCTTTTTTTAAAGACTTAAAACCAAAATGTAAGTTATGAAATATTTAAAAAATTAGATTACGCATAATCGTGAGAAAATGTAAATTTTTCCTGTGATCTCTAATAATTTAGTTGATCCTCATTTCTAATGAGTCATTCGTTCAAATTAAAAGGGTAGAAGCCAGGGAAATTTCTCTCTTCTTACATCTTTCGCCACTTATGCTTGTTCCCAACCAGGGAAAATAATTCCACATCTCATGATTGTCAAAAATTATTGTCAAAGCATTTATGACAACTAATGTGCCAACAATGTTTCATAGAATGTATGTAAATCCTTCTAAAAAGGCACTCTATACTCTAAGAAAAATGAATTAACACATTTTAGACAAGTATATAATAGGTTCATATTTACAGTAAAGTTATAGTACAGTGTATCAGAATTAGAAACAAATTACAAAAACTATGAGGGCCTTTTAAATGCACCCCCCTCCCTCAAACAAGACATTTTCTTGACAATTTTATAAATACTGTATTGAAATTGGAAAAGAGAAGCTTATAAAGTTCCCCTCGCTCTCTTCATTTTCCTTAATTTGAACACTGCTGGTAATTGATTCGAGTCTCCGCGTGTTATATTGGCTGCCCTGTTTCTCCCGAAAAGGAGCCTTCGTGGGATGCCGCGAGAGCAAAGCAGGATCGCCTGTTGAATGTCAATGACGTGTAAGAGTACCAGCCGTGAGAACACAATGGTGTTTCTCTCATCTCTCGAGATAGCATTAGCAAGAAAAGCTCCACCAGTGGCTCAGGTGGTAGTTGTCGCTCATCACCAAGTCATCCCGGGTTCGATTCCCGATGGGGCTAGAAAATTTGTAGCTTTTCACATGAATGTCCCAGTTCATATAGCTGTGACTAATGAAAAGCAAACCTTCCTTCCTCTACCCGGCTCCTCATAGTATCAATAACTTTAACTATTACTACTTCTACAACCCCCCCCCCCCACGTGGGCCAAGTTGTTGGTAATTCCAGCTAACCGGCCCACCTACTAACAATGGCCAACCACCCAACTCCTAACTCCTATCTCTCCATGTAGATCAGCTTCAATAGCACACTACATTTCCCATTTACAAATACAACAATACAAATTTACAAGGAAGCAGTCAACCAATGCTGTTTGTTCATATCGCTCTCAAAAGTCTCTCACGACCGCAACCATAAGTCTGAATGAATTCCGTTTGTGTAATGAGGCCAAAAATATGAAGGAATGTAAAAAATTGTGATAATGTCTGTTTATTGCAAAATAAGTTATACTAATTACAAACTAAAAAAAAACTAATAATTAACTCGTTGTCGTTTCCCTTTAACGTTGTTTTAATACAGTTGCCCAGCAATAAAGTATTATAAAGCTAATATTTTAACAAAATACGATAGTTACTACGATAATTAATAGTCGTAATATAATAATAATAATAATATTTATTAACTGTAAATGGGCAAATCTTACCCGTTGGCAGAATATAAAAAAATGCAATACAAAAATACATATCACAGAGAACTTAAATAAAAAATTGTTAAATAAATCATTAAACTATATGATTCTACTAATATTAAAGTATTAAATATAAAAAACATTAACCCTGAAACAAATAAAAAATTGACAAAAACGTATTGCATATTTTATTGCGTAGATGACTCTTGCACTCGATTTACCCCTTTCGTTCACTTCACTTCACATTTCCGCTCCCTCCTTTTCTAAATTACTCATTTCCCTCGTATCAATTCACTTCACTACCCACTATCACTCCACTGGCTTCCCATCTACACTAACGTCCCCATTATTCCAGTACTTGTCTAATCCTTTTTATTTGTCTGCTTTTTATTTTCTTAGAGCGTTGCTGAATATAGGAGAGGTTGCTGAGCCTGATGGCGCTCCCACGACATCCTCAGGCAAATTGTTCCAGTCCCTAATTAATCTATTGAGAAACAAGTATTTTCATACGTCTGTGTTTTGTTTCCTTTCGCGAATTTTGAAATAGTGATCTTGTCTACAAAATCTAGCCGGTTTTTCTAAACGCTCTTTGACATCTCGCCACGCTGGTTCATTTTTAAGTGTACTGTACAGACATCCCAGTCGCGCTCCTTTTCTACGACTTTCTAAAGGTTCTATTTTTATATAATTATTTGCTTTGTTACCCATGTTTATGAATTTAATCACTTTTTTCTGATTGTTTCTAATTCGTCTATTTGATATTTTCCATAAGGATCCCATCCTGCCGATGCATATTCCAGAAGACGCCTGACAAAGATTGTAAATGATAATTTCTTTGTTGCCTTTCTTTAAAATTCGTTTAATGAAATTTAGAGACTTCCAAACTTTTTGTGCAACACTGTTAGCCTGATCAGACCACTGCAAGTTAATTATGAAACATGATACCCAAATATTTGCAAGAATTTACATCTGGTATTGGATATGAACTGATTTCGTAGGACCAATATCGCCTTAAGCGGGTACGAGTGAAACATATAGTTTTACTCTTCTCTGAATTTATTTTCATTTGATTTATAGTTACCCATTTGTGGATTTTATCAAGGTCTCGTTGCAATGTTATCCTGACTTCCAGGTTGTTTATTGTTCGGTAAATTATACAGTCATCCGAGAATAATCTAATATTTGAATCAAGCAGGTTGTTGATAAATGCTATAAATAACAAAGGTCCAAGAACGCTGCCTTGTATCACTCCTGATGTGACGTCTACTTCTTCCGATAATATTTCCGAAACCCTAACCCTTAGCTTCCGGTTATGTAGAAATTCACAGATCTACTCAACCACCCTTCTATCTAGTATTTGCTATTTTCTGAATTAATAAATTATGATGTACCAAATCAAACGCTTTTGAAAAATCTATGACGACTGCGTCTTGTCTAACGCGTCTGCGATGTCCTGACAACGATTATTTGGCTTTCGCGCAAGTGCCCCGGTCGCAACCCATGTTGTTTGTAATGTAACAGCGCCGTTTTACTCCACTATTCTCTTAAATAATTTGCTATTACGTGTTCCATTATCTGACACACAACTGATACTAAGCTCACTGGTCTGTAGTTTCATACTGAAGTTTTACTACCTAATTTGTGTATCACTACCTAATGATCACATTCTTCCAGTCTTGTGGTATTTGCGTATTATTAATTAAGATTTCAAAAATACGAGTTAGATATGATACTATCGCTTCCCCTCCTACTTTTAAAATATCTGTGGTAAACCCGTTTGACCCTACCTATTTTTTATTCTTTAAGTTTCTTAGACGTTTGCTGATATAGCCCACCCAGGCTCTAAAGGAATTAAATTATAAGTGACATTCTATTGTTGTGACTTTAGAATTATCACTAAACACTGACGCAAAGTATTTATTGAATAGATTAGCTTTTTCTACAGGTTTGTATACTTTTGAATTTTTTTTCCAAATCTTTCAAGGAAGACACTTCTTCTTTCTTTCCTCTAAGGTTTCTGATAAATCGGTAAAACAGGGCAAGTAACCAAACAAATAAGAAATTAAAATAAGAAAATCATATGAATTGAATAGTATGCAATATCAATTGAATTGAACAGTTATGAGAATGAGAGGGCATATTGGGATAAAGTACAAATAATAAACAATTTCTGAGGGAAGCAAATGGCAATGAGTATTGAAATGTAAGTGAAGAGATGAAGGCGTAAATATTTTTTGTGTATAAATTATGGATGTGAACTGGTGCTTTTGATATAAAAAAAGGAATAAGAATTTGATTTAATTTCCTTTCAAAATGTCTTTATATGCCACTTTTGTTTCAACGTCTCCGCGTAGGGCTGGTCTACTACCAGAATGGAAGTATACACATTTCGGGTCGCAGATCCAGCCGGAGGGCACGCACATGAAGTGAGGTGGAGAAATATCTTTCTATTTATTGTCTTATGTTTATTCGAAGAAGATTTTCTTTACATACAAGAAAATTACTATGGTTGTGAATGCCTTATTTCATACTATAAATAAACAAGACATGCCACTCAATTACGTACACCGAGATTCATTTGATGTAGTAACTGTTTTGATTTAGCAATACATTTTTTGATTTATTTTTATGATTAATAACAAAATGAAACCAATATAATTATATATTTGTCATTTATTACCACATTGAACATTTTTGAAAATTTAAATTTATTTTTTAAAATATAGACTAAGAAAATATTTGAAGTTACAAGTAATATAATAAGTGCACAAATTTTCAATGAGATTTTACATAAAATGTTGTATTGTCTTTTGAACTATACATGGTATTGGCACCGCTATAGCAATTATTCATTGTGTATTCGCAGTGTATTTAACAATTCGTTAATTCCACGAAGAGTTTATTGAATTCTTTTCTTTAAAACGATGAATAGTTATTGACCCCAATATTATACCAGAAGATAAGGAGAGCAGAAGATACGGGACTATATACTTTCCTAGACCATTTCTCTACTTGCTTCCTTCGCTTTCTTTAATTTCCTCAAAAAATAGAATTACGCTCTTGTAATAAAGCTCTAGATAAGATAAAATACAGTGTGCTCCTTATTATTATGACGATCATTTTGTTATTATTACAATAAATACACTTTTATTACTCAAATAATTTACTGAAGCTTCATCTGCAATAGAGATCCACAAATTTTCCGTCCTTTCATTTTATCAATATTTGTTTTAGCGTTTCTAATATTCAAGAAAACTGGATTATTGTGCTTGAATACAATATTTGCATATCTTGTCAACTACGTGTGCAATTCATTAATCGTATTATACAAACCATATCTTATTCATACTCTTAATAATCTCTACATGCTTTTAAGCTACAATGATTACATTTCCAAAAATCACTTATGCCATATTAGTAATATAGACTAAGGTTGGAATAGTTTTTTTAGGTTGCAATATTTTTAGGTTGGAATATTTTTTACACATACTTTTGCAAATAGAATAGAAATTGAAATATAAGAAAGTGCGTTGTTGCCAAAATCAGACCTAAACCCAGAAGAGTGAATGGTGCGCACAACTGCTTAATCTTGAGTGATCTTGGTTTCGATCTTCCAGCATGATATTCTTCCGTGACCTAAAACACCACCAGGAAAGTTAGAAATGTATATTAGTTTGTTCTTCACGGAATTCTTAATCTCGACACTTCCTGATGGTTATAAAGTCGGGTCAGGGATTAAAATGATTGGTTACCATTAATCTCGACACTTTGTACCTGTCCCAATGGCTTGCTGCCCCGCCGCCCACCATCGTGCTAACCGACCGACCTGCCGAATGGATTTCATGAGTCACTTACTGGAGAGTTTTTATAAAGTGCTATTAATCAAATATTTTTATTTTTATTCATATTATCTTATAATTTTTGAATTCCACACATAATTACAATAAAAATGAACCCAAACAGGACGTATTTATGACATAACTGTTTTAAGCTTCAGTTTTCACTTTTTTACATACATAGAAAGTATTGTAATCATGAAAAACATTCGGTCGCGAAATTTTGACGGAAATATCTGTTTTAGGAGTCCCTTTTTTTAGAAAAAGTGGAGCGTAGAATTCAACTTGTAATTTTCCAAATCTTTTATAAAACATATGATTAAAAGGAAAATAATACATTTTGATGATCGTACTAGAGTAGATGCATCAGTTCTAGACAGTGCACCAGTGCTCGGCACTTCTGGTTTAGAAAAAATAATGAGGCTTTGGAGTACATTTTTACTCCGGCTTTTTTGACACAATATTTTATTTCTGCTAAATCATGAAAAGTGAAATTTATGACACAAATGAAGCAATAAGAATCTTTGAAACAGCAGATTTTGTCATTCGTGTGAATGAAATGAAACGAGTGGCCACTAAGAAAGATTTGATCGGAATTCGATTTTTCTTCAAAATATCATAAAAGTTTTTTATTATCTTAGGGTGTTCTCATAATTATGGTTGGATTCCTGTTGTTACTAAGATATAAGCGGCTGTTGACTATAAAAGCGCAATTTTCCACGTGTTTTCTGAGGTCGACACGTAGAATTAAGAAAAATAAGAACAAAAGAAATTGCATAGAACATTTCTACGCCATTGATGCTTGGAAGATTCTAGAATTCTGGAGGAATCCTCTGAGTAGATTTAAGTTTCCATATCCGCTCACTGTAGGTTTCTAAAATTAAAAATATCCTAGTATATCATATTTTATTGGTGTCAACTATTTTGTATAACACAAGTAAGATGTTTCTCTAATACATATATACTAATATATAAATGCGTAATGTCAAAGTGTGTCTGCTTGTTACTTAATCAAGACTACATCACAGAACCGATCGTGATGAAATTTAGCAAGATAGTTAAGATGTTCAGGATGAAAATAGGTAAACTTTTATTTTTTAAAGTGTGAAAAGAAAGGTAAAAAATGAAGTTGAATATAAATGTCTATTGTGGAAAAAATCGGCCACATTCACTTAGGCTGCTTAAACGGTTAGAGATAGATGACTATCATTTTGTTCGCCTCGAAGAGCTCTACAAAAAAGTCCGCGAGAGCGTATGTCTATCTACTAACATTAATTTAAATTATCGAAAAAACTTTATGAAAATTAGAAGTTTTGAAATACTTGAAATTAAGTCAGGAATTTAAGAAGGAAAAAATCAATCTTCATCAAATTTAATGGATTCTTTCTTTTGTGCACTTAACAAAGATAAAAAATCTATAAATCGTGAAGTTTAGATTTTATAAGCGTTTCAATAAAATAGTGCAACCACGCTGCCGTAGTTGTATCTTGCATGGGAAGCAAAAATTCCAACTGCGAGTCTTCCGGTGAGTGGGTTCGTTGGTCTAACGAGTAAAATTCCAGGTAACGCCGGGAAATTAGTTAGTATAATAATAAATTCATTCCTGTTGAAAGAAACGGATTTGTTTCGAGTAAATAACATTGTCGCAATTTTGAGGTCCAAACATGACTACTGGTTCATTCATTTTCAACACTATCGACTACTGATGCAAAAAATTAATTACAAAATTGGATTATTTTAGCAGCAGCTCAATAACTTTAATTATAAACAATTACCAGCGAAACAAGAATGGACGTAAGTAAGGACACCACAGGCACAGATTTCAACAATTAACAGAAATAATAGTTGTATCCGTCTTAGAATTTTATACACTCTATTTCTTAATTGATTTTGTGAATGAAAACGTAAATTTCAGTTAAAGCTTTCTCATGTCAGTTTGTGTTAATACTCACAGCATCGAGTTTTAAAATCTTTTAACCCTTTGTCACACAAAATTATAATAATCACAGATTAAATAATTATATTATTACCGATATAGATCATAAATAGAAAAAAATTTAAAAATATTTATATTAGTAATTTTTCTTATATCTATTCAATCTTGGCTCTGTTCTGTACAAGATTATTTCCGAATCCACACCCCGATCCTGCTTAATGCATTATTTTTACTTTTGCGATGGTCCCTTGCTCACATCTCAAGAGTAAAGAAGCTTATTATTTAACCCGATCTCTCTCTCTATTATATATATGATCAAAACTGGCGTACGACAGGGTGATGGACTATCTCTACTGCTTTGTAACCTCGTTTTGGACAAAGTCATCCGAGAGTGGGATAAGGAACTGAAAAATCAAAAATGTTGGAAACCCATACAGCTAGGACGATCTCAAGAAGACATCAAAATTTTTAATGCTTAGCATTTGCCGACAATAGCAATCAAACAAATAGAAACTCTTAAAGAATGCGCTGAAAGAGTTGGCTTACATATCTCCTTCCAAAAAACTGAATTCATCTGCTCAAAGTTAGACATTCAAACGTTCACCACAAAATATGGACAAATCGATAATGTTCCATACTTCAAGTACCTAGGTGAGATTCTTGAGCCTACTGGGAGGCGAGAAAACAGCACAGAGAATTCGCTTACAAATAACCATGAGAGTCTACGGAAGAACTCACAACATTTACAACAAAAATGCCTGTCCATATATGCAAAAGTTAGACACTACAACACACTGATCAAACCTGAAGCCCTGTATGCCAGCGCAACCCTCGCACTCCACAGGAAAGGTAATATGGAAAACATCCTGAAATAAGAACGAAATATTATGAGAAGAATTCTCGATCCAAAAAGAACAGAAGGTGGCTACGGTTTACAATCCAGAAAAAAAAATCCAACCTCTCGGCAGATATCCGGAAAAGAAGATTAAAATTTTATGGACACATCCACAGACTTCAAACAAAACGGCTCACCCACAAAATCTTAACATATATATAACGACTGAAAACTATTCCCTGGTTCCAACAAGTCAAAAAAGAACTAGAAAGAGATCAGATAAATTTTCCGAAAGTTTTGGACAGAAACGCGTACAAAGGAAAAATTGGCGGATGGGAAGTGCAGTCGGAGAACGACGTTATGAAGAAACCAGGAACAAAATGGACAGAAGAGTGAAAGAGAATTCATGGAGAAAAAATGAGAGCTGTCTGGAAAATCAGGAAAATGAATCATAAACCTTTGCGTGATCCCACAGGGTCCAATCGCACATAATATATATAATAAAGTTTCTTACAATAAACTTTATTGTAAGAAAAGCAATTGCAAACTGCGTGTTCTCATACCCAATTCGTAACTGCGTTTCCAATGTGAACTACAACAAGATATACAAATCCGATATAGAATTTTTATGTTATCACCATTCTTATACGTTATTCACAAATCAATTTCTATATTTTCATGATCTCTTCACATTCTAGAAGATTTCATCATCTCCTCACTTGATGTTTCGAAAACTAGCCGATGGGGAGATTAATGATTAATCGGTGTATTGTGATTTGTCATTTTTATTGCTTGTGAATAACCTTCTAATATAAGCCGTCCTATTGTCTCATACAACAATTCCATCACTCATAGACTAGGCAGACATCTTAACACCTGCTTCCAAAAGCACATCAATTTCACACCCAAACACACTATCAAAAACAGCCATGAAGTCACGAAACACATTGATAGCATTTATGTCCCCACCAATGCCAAATTTCTTTTGATGTCACAAATTTATTTCCATGTGTTCTCACAAATGAGGTGAAAATCATTTTAAATGATTTAATTGACAAATCCTCTTGTCCTCCACGGATCCGTTCAGACCTTTTCAATCTTTTGTTCTTATGTTTAGATATAAATTATTTTTCCTTCAACCACACCCTGTACAAACAAAACTTCGGTTAACCCATGAACTCCCCCCTCTTACCCCTCATTACAGACATTTTTATGGACAATCTAGAAAATATCATTTTAAAATCAAAGCATCATCTATTAACCAGCATAATTTATTGGTACAGATATGTTGATGACATCATTTTACTATGGAGAGGCACTCTTCGACAGCTTAACAGTTTTAAAGATTTCCTAAATTCCTTTCACTCCACCATCAAATTCACTATGGAAATTGAAAAAGAAAATCCCTGAACTTTTTAGATATTAATATAAAGATTATTGACAACAAACATATTTTTAACATTTTTTGGAAACCGACGCACACTGACACTGTCGTACACAACACATCTGCTCATCCTACTTTCCACAAACAAGCAACCTTTCACTCAATGATCCACAGAGCTCTTCAAATTCCAAAGTCTAAAAGAAAATTCACACACACACACACACAAAATTAACACAATCAAACACATAGCTTACGTTAATGGGTACACAAACAAAATTAATTGACAACATACTACACAAAAAACTTGCTAAATTAAACGTTTCACACATCACTTCTTTAACCCCACTCTTCAAATCCACTTGCAAACCTGTATTTATCCCTTATCTAGAACAAATTACCACCAAATTTGCTAACACTCTTTCTTCCTTGGGTTACAAGACAGTTTTCAAAACACACAACTCTATCCAAAGCCAAATTTTACGATCAACAGACACCATCCCCACCCTAGAAAAAAGTGAAATACCTTCTAACTTGTGATGATTATGATGTCAAATATGTGGGGATGACAGGTAGGAAATTCAAAATCAGAATTAAAGAACACATTCACGCCTAACACAACAATAGCAATCAATCTCATTTTGCCGACCTCCTACGCCTTTCCACCCACTCTTTCAACATTAATCAAAACGTCCACATCCTTGAACTAGAAAACACCTTCAGAAAAAGATAATCTTAGAAAATTTCCACATACATAAATTATTAAAACAAAATGTTCCTCTGGGCAATGAACCTACAAGCAACGTTTCTCCTCTTTTATCCCTTCTCCTGGAATAACCAATTTACTCAAGGACTTTCCCGATCAGTGCTCTAACCCCGCACCTAATTACCTGTAGTTCTTAAATAGCGCCCCCACCAACCTTTCGGCACATTTGCCCTTTGATACGTTACCTCGTATTCACAGATTCATTCTACATTAACGTTTTGCTCTGTTTTCAATACACTTAAAATTTTTATTATATTGTAATTAATTTCAATTTTTAAAATAATTTTAAAAAATTTCAAATAATTTTAAATTTGCATAATTTTAACAAATTTCAAATGTTTATAAACTTAACAAAAATTCTTGTACTTTCCATTCTTAGATATTGTTTATATTTTTGTATTTCGTTTTGTTTTTGACTGAAGATGCCAGCTAAGCTGGCGAAAGTACTATCTGAATAAATATTTTACTAGTAGACAATACTACATCTTTCATTTACTTAAAAACTGATTTAAAATTTACGTTACTCACACTCTGTTTACGTATTAATTAATTAATAATTTAAAGTGACGTGTATGTCTTCTCATAAATTACTTCATCATGGATCATTTAATGTATTTTTTAGACACGTAGCATGAAAGATTATGGGAGAACCATAAAAATTAGGCAGTAACAAACTATTCCATGTATTTTCACACATTAATATCTAGGTCTTCATAAAAATATATATTCACACACAAAAATGATAACCTTAAGTGAACTGATATCGTAAATCATGAAATATGCAGATACCAATCCTTAATATGAATCAATTTTTCAGTACAGGATCATTTTATAACTCAGTATACTCTTTTATGTATACGAAAATACATAAGGCAATGTCATTCAGGGCACTTGAAATGGTAAACTGATTATGGTATTGCAAGAGAAATGATTTCATGTGATTATACCACTTAAAGCAGATGTGATACATATTTTTACACCTTCTGTACACAATTTTTTTCAAATTGAAGAATTTTTGAGAATTTTTCAAATATATTTGCTAGACCGACGTTTCCTCAGCGAACGCCATTTTCCTCAGGGTTTAGTTAATCCTCAATACCATTCCAGCGTCTAACTACTCACCTCAATAACCATATACAACAACAAAAACACCAGCTACCAATTTATCACTCATCATCAACTAAAATAAAGAAAAAAAGCAAAAAAAAAGCATATTCTACTCTTAATAACAAGTATGAATAAAATAACCCTACCGATTAGTCAGATTACCCTATATACTCAAACGGCCGGACAGAATTCCATAAAAAGAATTTTCATATAAGAGTACTTGAAAGGAAATGATTTGTCAAACTTTTGTGATCAAGAATTGTCATGCTTACAATACCTAAATACTACGTAGTAGATATGAAATTAAATATTTGTATTCTATCGCAGATCTCTTAACAAAATCAGAAAATAATTATGGTCGTTTTCAAAGCTCCAATGCAATAAATGACTGAACTTTTTGAATGAATTCTTTTCACTATACATTTTCATGAAACACTCACCGTCAATCCATGAGCGTCCATCCGATTTTTCTGAAGCTTCTTCCATTGGTTGTATAACCCAGCTTCTACGATCCTTGTGACATACTTGTTGAACCATTCATAGACATGTGACCTCTTTTGGACTATGTACGCGGTATGTCCGGGCACATATATACACTCAGGGACGAGATGGAGAGCAATCTTCGCATATATAGAAATAAAATGATGTGAATTTAAAAAAAATAACACCGTTGCGTAAATATAATTGTTATAAGATTGGAGTATTGTGCAGAGAGAATTATGTGCACCGATAAAAGCAAATACTTTTAAACTAGAATAGTTTATTATTTGGTTGTGGATTTCTCATAAAATGACAAAACTGATCTAGTTAGCATGCTTGCGGTACAAGAAGTCAAGAGAGAATTTGTGATAAATTTAGGTCATTTTTTTTTCATTTTTTTATTTATGTAGTCATGACATGTCTACATCATAGGAGACATTTCATGACTATCGGCTAGCGAATTCTGTGTTCTCCTTGTGCTTCCTGACGTCTTTGAGTCTACTCAATAGTCCCGAATAGATACTCCGCTACATTTTCAGTGCTTCTTTTATTTCATATATTCCTTCTATTAAGGAGCAACTTTTCTCGTATCTTTCTTTATTATCTATGATAGTATGTGATAAATCCGTTATTAATTCACTTCTCTTCATCTCCCTCGGATATCTCGCCATTTCTTCACCATAACATTCGCATTCCCATAATACATGCTCAACCATTTCGGGAGCACTACCACACACCCATGTCTCACTAGATACCTTTCCAAACTACTTTAAATAATATTTAAAATCTTCGTATCCTATGAGCATTTCTGCCATTCTATATTCTGGTTGAAACCACTTTCGATAAATTTAGGTCAGGTGAAAGAAGTGACGAGTCGGGAATCGACAAGCTGGGAACTCTGCTTTGATCGCAGCGGTGTATGGGTAATGACCGAAGGCATGTAGTGATCAACATCCATGTGAGCAACGCAGGGCTTCCATGTAAGATTCCTCGCTCGTCACCATTTTTACGTGTCTTCTCCAAGTGTAGGAACTCGGAAAAAAATATGTGCAAGAGAGATTTTATCCACGTATTACAGGACAGATTTTATGTGATCGAACGTCGCGAAATGAAAGTATCCAAAGCTCATAATCGCTGTACTTTTTGCTTCCATTCGGTCGCAATTTGAATTTCATTCAGTCAAATCAAATATTTTATTAAATATTTATAGCTAGTTCTCATGTCATTTTGGTCACGTGACACGTAAGTTGGAACTGTCTTAAAGTTTTTCTTTATTTACAACTGTCTCAAAGTTTGTTTTTTTCAACTGTACTTCAGAATAGATACCAGTATTGTGTATAACCCTTTGCAAGCGAGGTGGAAGTCGTAGAATACCTTTAGCGAAAAGAGTTTCCACTATTAAAATTTCATCCCCCGTATCCCAAGCGCAAACTGATTATCTTCAATTCTTACGACTATAATGGATTTTTATTATTCTTTTATAAAAGCAAACCAAGCTGGTTTCATGACGAAACCCTATCTATACCACTAACCCCTGCGCCAGGTAATATCTTGGTCGCAGCACTTTGACATTACTCAGGTGTATCCGTAAATATACCCTGACCGCGAGAAAATGGTCGTACAGACCACCCCTCTTTCTCTCCTGTACACTGAGGCGGGCTCACTGATCAGTTCTGAGGACTCTGTTTTGGCTACAAATCAACTTGGAAGAGTTTGGGAAATTTTCTTTTTAAAAAGTTTCATTTTATATTTATGGTGGTATTAATTACCTTTCCGTCCATTGTGAGCTCTCTCAGACGTGCCGTATAATCGTAACTGACATCCGTCATCAAGTATGCATCGTCACCAAAATTGACAATGTCTCTCAGGGCACTCATCATTCCATCGTGAGTGATGATGCCTTTCGATAGTTTTTGCTTCAAACCTCGCAAGGCAGCGTTCGCATCGTGGTCTTCGAAAGCATCGTGAAATGCTCCTGTAAAGCAATAGTTCCTTATACATGAAATATTATCATTCATTCAATTGACCTGATTCACGAAAGAATCAAGTCGTCATCAATATACAAACTTTAGTTCAGACCCCGCATCAGCTTTGGGATACTTTTGTCGTCGAATTCTGCCACTAGTCCATTAAACCAATCAGTTATAGTATGGGCATGTTGTCATTTTTATTTTGTAATCCAGTAAAGAAATCTTGTAGTTAAGGAAAGAGGATAAAATCTGTGTGTGTGCTGAATTAAGACATTATAGCGGATGGTCCAAAATCTCCCATCTAAAACCCAATTGCTTTGTTCATTGATATTGTAGCGTTGTCAAGCGTGGTTGAAAAAGAACGTCACCCCCTGACATCAGTCCACGCCAATATTTTTGAATTTTTGAAGTGTAATTAAAATTTACAATACCTCTTGGCAGAAAACTTATGAAAAGAAAAACCTTTGGGTCCCACAAAAGTCATGTAGATTGTGACCACAATGATGTGTTGAAGCAGCCTGCAACTTACCTGCTAAGTGGACAGGTGACTAATTCTCTGAAGAATATACCCAAAAGATGAAACCATTACTGTGGAAATGTTTCAAAATGAATGGTATCTGTGTAGTATTGTACGAAGTGTTTTTTACTTCATTTGAAACTCTTTTACATAAATAAATCTTTGTTTTATTCCAAAGGTGCACTTTGGATATCAACCTATCCTAATTATTTTTTCGCAGTGGGAGGTTGAAAGATCTTTGATGACCACATATAATTAAATGCAACGATGTTAGCAAGGGGTGGATGCTCAGGGCTCAAACAATCTGAAACTCAATCATATCCCGAGAGAGAAAAATATCAAAAATAGTATAATGCTAGGTCAGTTAAAGAATTTGAAGTGTTTCTTGTTTTCTGTTTTAGAGGACGAGGTTTAGAGGATCTGCCGCACTAATGATAACAGTAATTGAAATACTTCCCCCAAAAAATTTTTATCATCCACAGAATCGGGGAAATGGGATGTGTAAGTAACTCTAACACAAATTTTAAAATACGACATATTCGACAGATTAGTTTATGTATAACTACTGTAAGCGATTTCTTTTTATATTTAGTCTTTAAGGTGGGACCAGCACTCCATGTCAGTCAAATCACGGATGTATATTTTTTCTTTTTTGTTATTTTCTTTTAAAATACAACAAAATTAATAATAACTAAGAAAAACATGATTTAATTTGTATCTTACAGTTAATAATATAGAATAAACAATATTTAGGAACTCGCTTGACTCGTTTGAAATGCTTAAGAGTTTGTACAAACATGGCGGCAAGGAACAACGTTTTCGTGATTTATGCATCTCACTTGAGATAAAGTTAAGTTAAAGCATCTCACTTCAGATAACTTTCTCAAGTGTCCGGTGATCTATAGATGGTAGTGATGTAAAAATACTACGGAAAAGTTCCTACAAATCAAAGTACATCACTTCCGTTGTTTTAAAGTTGGCCTTTTTTTAAAAATAAGCCTGTCCTCCTTAAGGCACAATGTATTACATCATCAAATATAAATACAATTATTTTATATAAATGGTCGGTGAGGTATGTTTTTTAAGGTGAAATCACAATAAGTACACATTAATCTTTTTATTTACGCCGCTTTCTTATATTTTAGTGATTTCATTCTACTTACGCTAGTGCTACCTTAAGTGATCTCTTTCCTATCAATAAAAACAGACTTAATGAGCCGTTAATGCATATATGTACGGAATAACACGAAAACCTTTTTTTACGAATCCTAGACATATACACTGTTCAGGTATATACTTTGGATCCTGTAAACTCGTGGATAAACTTAAGGCGCGTTTTCCTGCATTTATCTTCGACGTAGTTTCTATGGTAAAAGTTGGAGCGGCAGATATGGACTGCTTAGAGATGGACCTCCATCTTCCCAAGAAATTATTTCTTAGATTTAGACCCGAAGATGTTGTTCTGCGTACACCACCGATAATAAAAGTTTGATGGACTCTCCTGGAGCCAATTCGTATCTGAAGAGATCCCGAATTTTTTTTCCTACCGATTACTTTCCTTATACATTCCCTTTTTTTTGCGTAATAACATTTCGCCGTATCTCGAAAATGGTGCGACGCACGGAAATGCTTTTTAGTAAACTGTTCACACAATTTAGAGTACAATAAAATGATTTATATTCATTATTTTCAAAATTTTGATTTTTAAGAAACCGGAAGTGGAGCGCGGTGTGATAAATGAAGTTGGAATGAGCTGTCCAAAAATAGACTTTTATTCCCAATGCACTCAAAGTCATCACAAAAATTTGAAAATAGAGTCTTCTGGAGCCAATTCGTATAGATCTGAAGAGATACCGAATGCTGTACTTTCCTTATACATATAATTAGGAAGTAAAAAAGTCATGTCGACAGTAATGAAAGCGACATCACCTGAGTCGTGAAGTCGCTTGATGAGAACCTCAGCTTGAGCCAATGTGTATGGATCCGGGTAGCGTGGTGGCTCTGCCAGGAAGCCCAGCAACTGGCCTTGGTATGCGTGGTTCAACACGAGCAAGGGAAGTAGAAGAGCAGCGAGAGCGAGACGTTGAGGACCAGTGCGAGCAGGACGAGCGACCGCACCAGTTAGCGCCGCTTCTGCTGCGTCGATCGCTCCGCGTGTCACTCCGCTGGCAACTTCCCGAGCCCTCAGGGACACTCTGACAAGATATCATGATAACAGGTTGTTTTCACAACATTAAACAAGTTCCAGGCTAGTTGTTTAACATGGTTTGATCATATTTAGAAGATAGGCTTGTAATGTCTATGTGTCGGAAATGAACAACTAATAATGAAATAAATGCATAAAAATCCAGTAGTGGAAATATATAATGGTATGTGCACATTAATAATACTTTTGTTAACTTTTTAGTGAGTAAAGAGATAGATGCATATGCTGACAATCTGGGAAATATAGTCAAAGAATATTGTGTAGATGCCATAGAACTAAGTCACAAGAGAGATCCTACAGTGAAACTGAGAGAACCAATTCAATCGCGGATATTTCGATATTTATGGTCGTCTAAAGGTCAATTGTTACGTGAATTCGATCAAAAGGGCATCACAATTCTAAAGAATTTAACAACAAACGGAATTACATAACTAGAATGGTGATATTTTAATTTATATGTAATTTATGCTATCTACTTTAGTTATAATGTTCTTCACGTAAGTAAGACGTTTAAAACATTTTTAATGCGCAAAATGTTAGGCCATCTTTTTTTTAAATCAAACATATTCATTCTGAGCATAAAATACCTTGGAAACCACAAAATCAAAACCATACAGCTGTGTAGACGAGGCGGGACAGGTCGATATTTTCATCTTGCATGATTGTGTTGTCTTATGGCTCATATTAATTTAGTTTTATGTGTACTCAACTTTGGCACGGTTGTGTACATAAATTCTGTAGCCCCATCCTGGCCCGGGTTTTTCTCCGTTTNATTTATCATACAGGTTCTCTAGACTTTGTCTAGGGGCGTGTTTATTGTAACAATAAATCGTGAATGTAGTGTTATTTCAATTCTTATGATTTTTAAACACTATCCTCAGAATAATCTATAGTTCGATAGTAACGTGTACATGTAATTTTTTGCTTAAAATTACAAACATATTGACATTCTATTTGAATTATAACTCGTAGCTAACTTTTCATCTTATCTAGGAATTTTTGCTGAAATTTTTGGATCCGCCTCTGCCTTAGGGCCCTTGATTGGAATTGATGGGATGGTCCCTTGCTTGCTTCCGGAGAGTAAATTAGTTTTTTTCTTTCCTCCACGTGGTCATACGCAGTTTGTACTGTTTTTTGACAATAAATTTATTCATTATTCATCTGACCGAAAGTTATCACTTATCTTCTCCATGTGTAGGGTATATGGAAGAAACATATGTAGAACGAACCATAACACGTAGGTACGTGTGAAACACCGGTACTTGAGCGCAGACATCATAGTTCACTTATCTCGTGTAGAGTATGTGTCTCAGGTCCTCCGGGGTTTGGGTCTAACGGTTTACGGTGGCGAAAGGTGAACTGTAGGTGCAATGGTTAACACCCCTGCGATCAATGCGGATCCCGGGTTCGAATCCTTGTCGACATTTTCATCATACCGAAAGTTAATAATGCGAAAACATGTTATTATAATACCAAATATTAAAATATTTTTAATACAAATAAATATACTATTTTCCAGCTTGAAAAAATTTAAATTCGTTGATGATAATCAAAATATCACGGTACAAAAAACAAATATGACCCATTAGTTTTATAAGTGGGCAACACAAACCCCATTACGTGTCGCCCCGATCCATCGAAAATGTACAAAAAATGGCCCACGGGTTGAGGTTAGATGAACAACGGTGATCGAGTCAATATAAATCTAACTTTTTGGTAGTAATACATTTTTGTGGTGATGGTGATGCCATTTTGAGTTGTACATTACTTCTTTATTTTCAAGTATCTTCTGTTCCATAATCTATTTTTTAATGCCATTCAGTCAGGACCAAATAAATCTACAATGAATTAATCCCTAATCGCTGTCACACAGTAACTAATCAATTTGAAAATAGGATTCTTTACCTGGATGCAGAAGAAATCTCAAGGGCTTTCCTATCGAGGTTCTCGGCGCTTGAGACGTGAGAAAGGGACTGAAAGCGTTTAGGTATCTCCGACGAGATCTGTGACATTAAGCCTCTCCGCGAAGGAAGGAATTCCCTTGCGTTGTGGACCTTGAAGGCGTTTCGGTGAGAAAGGCTTACAGCAACATCTGACGAAGGCTCCGTGGCATGGACAGCGCTCCACACGAAGGACATGAGAAGCATCGTACCCAAGATGGCCACCCACACAGCGGGATTATAAGGCAGCACCAGCACCTATAAAGTATTAATTTTTGTATTAGGAAACTCATTAATCATCTTAAAAAATTAATTTACACGACCGAACTAAAAAAGAACAAACCAGACTGAGATAATTGATAAGATATCAAAAATTCAAATAAAAAAAAATTCTTCAATTACGACTTTTTTCTTAAAACGGTTAATAAATGAGCTCTTAGCAACCACGGCAATCGAACATCTCCAATGATACTAACTTCATACTCCATATTTCTGTGTACCTCGAGCTGTGATCATTTTGGGGGTAAATTAGATTTGTTAATTCCAAGTATTCCAAATCCTTTTTAGCAATAATATGACAGGATATTTTAAAAAGTATAGGATTATCGTAACACATATAATACTTGAGGTGTTACCATCTACAAAATCTAACTTCCTCCAATACTATAAAAGGGCACTATGCTCGCTTTCGTGGATTTCTTTTTGTCATTTGACTTCTGCTAATCGAAACTTTTTATGAAGTAACAGTTCAATCGAATTTCCTGAACTTCGGATTCGAGTTACATTATTCTCACAATCTTTATAACATGGAAGGCAAGATATCGATTGAAAGATGGAGCACATTTCCTTTCTACTTATTTTCCTCTTCCCCTTCCTTCTTTAGGTTTTGTAGCTTTAAAATAAAAAAGAAAGTTATTGTCAACAGAAAAAATATTTATTTGCCATAGCGGCTTTCGAGAACTTACGTTGCCATCTTCAGTGGCCAACAATCAAGATATAGGAATATATGTTGTTACAGGTAAATTTATCTTAATAATAATAATAATAACAAAACTAACAATAATGATGATGATGATGATCACGACCGAGTTGCCAAGGTTGTCCATCAGGAGCAAGCTCTGATGTGTGGGCTTCTCGAAGTGAAGACTCCGCACTACAAGTTCAATCCTAGTCCTGTTCTGGAAAATGTAGAGTTCTACCTGCTATTTCACAGAACAATATTGACGGACAGGACAGCGGAACATAAAAGACCTAATTTAGTATTCCATAGGAAAAAGGACCGGAATAGATGTAGCCATCCCGAACACCAATGGTATGCTGACAAAGGCTGCAGAGAAAGTTTACAAGTATTCCAAATTAAAAGATGAAATTGAAAGGATGTGGAAGACAGAGTTGATATAATTCCAATCATTATCTCAGCAACTGGCATCCCCATTGACTTGTTTAGAAATCTAGAAAAATTGAACCTCCCTCGACACCTTTTCCTACCTATGCAACAAGCTGTCATCCTAGAAACATGTCGAAGTTCTTCTAAATACAAAATCAAATCATAGAAGGGAATACTTGGCATGTCCCGTATCCCTTCTTATCCAACCTAGGGCTGAGAATTAATAAATAATGAAAATAATAATAATAATGATAGATTGGACAGTGCTAAGGAATTCTTCTGAGGACAGGAATACTCGAAAACTTTTGACCATGCACGAAATACTTCATCCCAGAGCAGACATTCATAGATTGTACGTCTGTAGGAAATGTGGGGGAAGAGGATTGAGACAACTGGAAGCAGCTCACCAAAATTCTATTACGAATATGACCGAATTTGTACTTCAAAACAAAAATGATGTGTTTATGAAACAAATAATAAAAGCAGAAGGAAAACATCCCAGCAGAACTATTATGCAGTCAGCAAGAAAAATCGTCTCAAATAACGCAAATGGCAAAAACATTACTGATGAAAAAATACTCAGCCTTGATTGCAAGGAAAATTCTGAACGGATGCTGAGAAACAACTGGCAAGAAAAACCCCTACATGGTCAGTACTTAAGAAGACTACTCACGAATGGAGATGACGAGAATGGCTCTCGTACATGGATAAGAAGAGGCCGAATAAAGGTGGAAACAGAGACATTGTTAGCTACAGCTCAACATCAAGCCCTAAGAACAAGGCATATGGAAAAGATCATTTTGCAAGTGAAAATGATAAATGTAGTCTGTCAGAACTAGCCTGAGACCATAGACCACATTGTTTCGGGGTGCCTTATTTTGCCCAGATATGAGTACCTCAAAAGGCACAATGAGGTATGCACCTTCCTACACTGACAAATATGCAAATCGCTAAATTGGTCAGAATTATGCAGTAAATGGTACAACCACACTGGAAACCACACGGTCTTATATGATCGACCAATCCACACTGAGAGAACAGTTGCAGCCAATAGACCAGACATTATAGTCAGATATCAAAGAAGACATGCATGCTCATCGATGTAGCTATTCCTTGTGATGAGAATGTTACTGCAAAGGAGGCTGAAAAACAACTGAAATTTAAAAGTCTATTTAAAGCAGTCGAATGTGGGGTGTGAAGGCAGAAATGGTAGCTATAATTGTTGGCGCATTGGGTACTTTACTATTCAGTCTTGGGTAGTAATTTAAAGAACCTTCCTGAAACTGCAAATGAATGGAAACGTCC
Organism: Laupala kohalensis; assembly: GCA_002313205.1. Taxonomy (NCBI): domain Eukaryota; kingdom Metazoa; phylum Arthropoda; class Insecta; order Orthoptera; family Trigonidiidae; genus Laupala; species Laupala kohalensis. The sequence continues at coordinate 106,251 of NNCF01126874.1, read as the reverse complement.
AAGATGTAGCAATGAATGGAACCGCCAATATTCTGCGCAAAGTATATAGTAAAAGCACGCACACGGTGAATCATTTCCTTAGGAAACTGGTTGTGACCTGGAGGTATTCACTGATTTATCCGACTACCACAACCTTCAGTCGTGAAAGCAGAGGATGATGATGATGATAATAATAATAATAATAATAATAATAATAATAATAATAATAACAACAACTAGACACGACAACATAGGAAAATAATTCATCTGGAAATAGCAAAAACTCTTAACTGCATTAAGAACCCCATATCACCAAACCACAATAAAAAACTGATTAACCTCAATATATTATATTATGTTGTACATAATAATATAAAGAATGAAATATGTATCTTATCGATTTTACTGTCGTAAATTACAACGATCTATAAAAAGCAAAGAACGACAAAATATCAAAATACCGAAAACTAACCTTTGAAGTAAAACACTTAAGAATGATAAAGACGTAATCATAGTGCCTATCATTTTATCTGCCCTAGGACTAGTACCCCAATCACTAGTCGATTCCAATAAAAACTCGAAATAAACAATAATATAATTAGTAGACTGCAACACAGCGTCCTTCTGTCCTCAGTCCACATTATCAGAAAGATTTTGGACATGAAATAGATTCTTCCTCCTTGCACAACTTGATTTAATAATCCACTGCTCAGAGAAAAACCAACACAAGCTGAGAGAATTATATTGATAATAATAATAATAATACAAAAAATACAGAGGTATAGTATGTTGGAGAACGTAAGACGCTCATCTTATAAAAAATATCTCATGGCAAAATATTCACTATATTTTTAACAATAATTTTTCCAAACAAGCAGTTTATCTTTCAACTATTTACATCACTTTTAAATATATTAGTGAGTATGAATATTTTACTGAATGTTATTAACCCCAACATACTACTCTTCTCCACTTTTAATATTTTTTGTATTTTGTATTATCATTTAAGATAATTTAACTGTTGCTACATATGTTCCTGTATTTTGATTGAAGGTCACTGAAAATGACATGTTGACGAAGGTCACTTGTGTGAAATAAAGTAGTTTTTTTCGGTTGACAATAACTTTCTTTCTATATTAAGTTAAAACCAACTACATCAATATTACGTAACGACTAATGTTCATTCTTCAGTAAACTACGTTTTAAAATATGATTTTTTTAGCGTCTATGAATTCCTCTCAACTTCTACATAAAATTGTAAAAATAAATCTTTTAATGTGTACATATTGATTCGGCAAGATTATGTTCGCAATTCCTTTAGATTTACTCCATACTTTCCCCCAAAAAATAGTGGTGAGTGAAAACATAACTATTTTTCACTCCTGGATTCTGTTAAATACCCAGAGAACGATATTTTCTAATACCATGTTATTTATTTATCAATAATAAACTAATATTTTATTATTAATCTCGTTCTTTCAATCACCACTTTCATTTCCTGTCTCTCCACTCATGAGCTAAAGAGTTCAGACTCACATTTCTCAAAAACTGGAGTGAAATAGCCAATGATTACAGTAATTTCAATGATAACAGAATTGTTAATTTATTGAATTTATTGAAAAACAATCTAGAACTAGTACGTTCATTGACAACATACTACTGTTCTCCACTTTTAATATTTTTTGTATTTCGTATTATCATTTAAGATAATTTAAGTGTTGTTACGTATTGATTGTATTTTGATTGTAGGTCACTGAAAATGACATGTCAAAGGTCACCTATGTGAAATAAGTTTTTTTTGCGGTTGACAATAACTTTCTTTCTATTTTAACTTAAAACCAACTACATCAATTGTATAATTGGGTGATAAAGCTTAGCGAGCTGCGCTTTATCAAAGTTTGTCCTTCGATACGCTCCATTTTGAAAGAAAAAGACGCTGGGGCTGAGACTGGTGTACTTTTTTAATGCTGATGAAGCTCGTCTGTGAGAGTTTTTAAATGCATCCCTGATAGAAGAAAGTCGATTTGTTCATTGATTCATTCAAGGTGCAAATATTCACATAAATTCAATTCAATGCAAATATTGACATAAATTTCCATGCCACTGAGATTCATATAGAGCATGTCAGTACCCATTTTCAGGCGATTGAACACGTTACTCTTCTAACATTTTTCGAGATATTAATTTTTCAAATGTTTAATCGTCTTCTCAAGAAAAAGATGTCTCAACCAAGTGACTGTATCTGTACGCGCGTTGTCAATCTTATACGAAGGAATTGCACCCCGTGTCCAGTAATTGCAGTAATACCTCGGTTTTCTTTGACATCGTTTATCGCGAATAAACGTCTCGCATATATCAGCGTGTCCACGTGACATCATTGCTAATTTTAAGAAAACAGTCTATGAAGACGAGTAATTACATTGTATTTGCCACCTTTTCACAAATAATAAAGAGGTGATTGCCACAGACTTCTTGTGCGATATTTCTGTTAATTAGGTTTTTTTATATTAATTTGTACAATGATTTCTCATTGTTTTTAGTATTAAATACTATATTTTTTGGTACGTATTGTGAAGATTTTGGTTCGTATCGGCAGTGTTTGGAGCAAGGAAATTGAATATACTTAATCATGTTACGTCGACTGAAAATGGGAGACGGGACCGGGGTTCGAACCCGGGACCTTGAGCTCAGCGCGCTCTTGCGCCTACCGACTGCGCAGTCGGTAGGCGCATGAGCGCGCTGAGCTCAGGTCCCGGGTTCGAACCCCGGTCCCGTCTCCCATTTTCAGTCGACGTAACATGATTTATCTGTTACCTGGCGATGAGGTTCACCGCAATCTAAGAGATTTCTATAATTGAATATACATTGAATCATGGAAATCTTTTCCTCGGTTTTCGTCGGTTTTGGATTTCTCCTTAGTTTTCAGATGGATTTAACGAAAACCGAGGTATCACTGCATTTGTTGTACATCAAATTTATTGACATAAAACGATCCATTAACCTTTGAGACAAATTTTCACGTAAAAAGCCACTTTTAGAAATACAATGTCTTTCTTAAATCTTAGGCGTTAATCTTATCTTATTAATCTTATTCACTATAACACACCTTTTCGTATGGCAGCAATTCGGCTTTCCTCATCACCACGCAAAATGGTTCCTGAGCGACCGGAACAGTGTAGTCCACAAATTTGTGCAATCCAGGGAGCAAATACATTCGATTGAAGGACGTCTGAACTCTCTGGGCTTGAACTTTACCTATCACTCCATTATACGATCCATTGATATTCTCACCCAAAAATGGTAAATCCGGTTCCAGATAAGATAAAAACGTCTTTTTCAAATCTTTCAACGTTTTCCACATCATATAGTCAGGTCCGTCCCAATGCTGATTTTTCTTCAAGTCAGACCAATAGAAACTCAACAAGAAACCTACATGGGTTTCTGTCATGTAGTTGGGTGGAATTTTCTCGCAAGGGAAATAATACTCCTTTGGAATCAACGTATTACTTTCATGGCGGCGGAGGTAATTTCTCTGACGAGGTGACAGAGAAAGGATTTCATGTGCATCATTTTTCGTTGTAAATTCTATAACAAATTTATTAAGGAATTTATTGCTGCTCTGGACGATTTCTCCGCATTTCATCACATCATTTGGGAAAACCAATTTAAGTTGAGCCACTACCGGATCTTTAGGCTCTACTCCTGGTTGGGTACCCAAGAATATTATACCAGAATGTGCCGAAGCGGAAGGAGTTGTCCATTCTTGGTAATTGTGGGTTGTGCTTGAAGGACTTGAGTTTTGAGGAATTGTATCTTTGATTGAATTACTTGTGTTTTTGAAAACGTAAACAGGAAGAACACAGCCAGAATTAACAGCCTTCGCAATTTCATCGTTGATTGCCTCCATTTGAATGGCAAAGTATAATCCAACTGAAGAAGTAGCACATCTTACCATTTCACTTAAGATTTTTTTAGTGAAGCGATGTGTTTCACTCGTTTTATGAACTTCTGTGTCGAAAGGTAGAGGGGGTGGGATGGATTGCCGAGCATTTGACTTCAAAGTAAGGAGATGAAGACGGCCACTATATACATGACTCATCACTATAAGCAACATCATCTTCCAGTGACGAAAAGCCATGGAATTCCGTGCTGTAAACTACAAGGATATTGTTTCTTACAACTTCATTTTGTACTAAAAGGGAATATTATATTACTGAAATAAATTAAATACGGTGGAACTTTCTTTTTGAAATCAGATATTAAGTTCAAGGAAGCAATTTAACTTTAAGATACTAATAATTGGATTGTTTTTAACCTTAATACACATACGAATGAATATTTTACTCACAATGTAAGATTTAAGTGATTGAAGGAAATGGTTTGTTTGTAGATTTCGGTCTCTTCCAGGTTTCACTGACAGATTTTTGCTGAGTTTATTTATCAAGGCGAGAAATCAATGATGCAGGACTTCTCAAATAAAATAGATTTCAATACCCCATTGAATGCTTTTTTTTTCTTTCTCGTATGCAATAGTGAAGTGATGAAATTGAAGTGCTCTTGTTGACCTCCTCTCTACAAAATGAATTTTTATTTTTTCCAGGAAGTACTTCTCCGTGAAAAATTACTAGGCAAAATCTGCTTCACAGAATATGTGCAGATATGTTCCAATGTTTCTAAAATACGAGTGGTTCCTCACGATACTACATGAGAAGTAAAACGTTGAGACATATTTTCAATGGACGAATAAAATTTACTGAAACGTTTTTGGGTGAGATTAATAGATCACATCTTTACAAAAGCATTCTACAAAAATTTCGATGGTGCTTTTGAACTTGAAAACGTAGATGCATATCTCAATCCATTATATCAAAATCCATTAGGGTTGACAGTTTTCTGACATGAAATCGTTTTTATTTTTGTTCAAAGAATAGTAAGTTTACTGTCTCGCAAAACAGATATGTTGTTTTATCGAACTCTTCTCGATCATTTAATCTCAGTAGAAATCGTGCAACAAAATCCAAATGCCAGATCCATCATCCTGGAAAAATAAAGAAATTCACTTAGTTAACTAACTGTTTCATGAAATGCATGAGGATATGTCGTTTTTTTATTTTGTGAATATTTTTATGAGAAAATATATATCGATCTGGGAAATTATGAATAAAAATTACTCGTATTAATTTTTTAAATGTGAATAAAATTGTTATTATAAATCGGTCATTTCACTAAAACTGGCGCACGAAACAATCGATCTTGAGTTCATTTACTAGCGCGGGTGATTTTGTATTACACTCCACAATCTGAGCTATTCTAGTGCGAGACATGTCCCGGATGAATAGTGGCATTGTATTGTATGTTAACTAACCTACACTCCACGGCTTCTGTTATTATAATACAGTTTATCCTTCATTATAATTTAGTTCAGAGGAAAATAGCGCGCCGGCATCGTACAAGAACAAAGATATAGAGAAAATGCATAAGATATAGAGAAAATGTGAGAAGAAAAATTTTTTAGTCAGTCAACACGTACAAAAAGTCGGAATTTCTTAGATACCCTCTACAATACACAATACAATTTTGCTATAATTTAAAGTTTATGTCTGAAATAGCTTTTTTTCTGCATTGATGAATGAGTCGGTCTGTCAGGGTATCAGGACAGTGCAGCTGGTGTAGAGATCGTACAATTAAAGTCCAAGTGACATAACAATCATTTGCTCTTACTTATCGTACTGATCGGCAACCTTCTCGCGAGAAGTATGCGGGGAGCGTGGATCGCTTATAAAAGGAAACGTGAGGGTTTTGCAAGATCAGCTAAGTTCTCTTTGCTGCGAGAGCGACCTGGAATCTGGAAGAGGTCAGTTGCACGTTCAGAGGCCGCTAGGGCTCCGCCTTCTTCGCCTCTCGCCGCCCTGAATCAACCTCAACCGTCATCAGCCTGCTTTCCTTCGCTTGATAGCGGCCTCCTTCAACACTTCGAACACCTTTCCAAAACCCCGTGACTTATGGAGGCCATCGGTTTGCTTCACTACGGGAACTGAATGCATGTGTATAAAATTGCATTTACCTTCAAGGCTGCACTATCTTTAAAAGTTTTTTATATAGGAGAAACATCAGAGATCCTTGTGATAACTCCATTTCTTCTCTACCTATCTCGTCCCAATCCAAATTGCATAATAAAAATATTAGTGAATGTTTTAAAGTTATGATTCTAGAAACTCTCTCACATTCCCAACATTCCCAATCCATAGATGTAAAAACTTGTGAATTAGGTTTCATTTGTTCGCCGGGGACCTGCACCAATCCTGGTTTAAAAAGACAACAGTAATTTCTTCAAAACTGAAATTCAAATTCCCCTCCTACTTTTCTTTCCTTTCGCCTAATGGTCAGTCAACCTAAACCGAAGAGAGAAGAATCGATTCACTTTATACGTGACTGACGAAGGAGGAAGCCGATTCGTGTTTCGTCCAATTTGTGAGTGACTTATAGGTGTTTCTTTCTCTTTTTTATTTTCTGTTAACGTTTCAATTACTAAAAGACAGTAGTATCACATTATTTTCAAGATTTCCGTAGCAGATATACGTAACACAAATGCAATAATAGACAAAAGGAAAATGTGAAGTATTTTCTGATTACGTAGAAAGGGAGATAAAATAACGATTGAAAATGATACTAATGATGGCGAAGAGAGACGAGAGTTAGAGTTATCTGAAAGTAACTCCAGAGAAGAGTCAATATGAAACAAATAGTGTTTTACAATTTACAAAGGCAAATGTCATGTAATACTATTACAAGTAATCGTGGCATTAAATAATACATTTAAAAAAATTCAAGATAAGTGAAAATATTATCCGATAGATGTGGGCTGTGAAAATTTTCGCATGAGACAAATCTACGTATATCAAGGAGTGTAGATCTGTGTGTCTGATGACATTTACACAAATGCACAGTATTTTTCTGAGCACGATGAATATTTTTACACTTCATCTTCAAAGCTGGTAGAAGATCACTGTATATATGAAAATTACGAAAAACCAATTGTACTTCTAGATTAAAGTTTGCACACATGCCGATCAAAATAAGAGGAAAATTGGTCTTCAATGCTATTAAATTCTTACACGAGTCCTGAAAGGCGTAGCACACACAACAAGGGGTGCCATTAGAAAGGGGTGATAGTAAGAATAATTGAAAACGACGAATCCACAGTTTTAGGAGTCGATGAGATGAATAGTGATGTCAATAAAGTACACGATCATTTCCTGAGAGGTGGCGCGGAAAGGGCATGGAATGGAAAAAATAATAGAACGCGACCAATATTAGTGTCGAATCCATCATTTTGGGGTGGATGAGATTCTCCCGATACCTTTAAGAACAAGTTCTTCTTACATGGAAAACATACGAGTGAGTCACTTTTTGGGTAGTACTATTTGTGATATGTTTTCTGGAGGTGGTAAATTACAATAAAATTTTATATATTTCTATAATGAAGAATGAGAAAAACAATTTCAAAATCATCTTTTCAAATATTTTGATTGTTCAAAATGTGTTACCGATGACATTTAAATGAATTTGTCGTTAAAATGTGCAGTTTAAAATCTCGTTCATGTTACGTTTTTTTATTGTTTTGGTCAACGTGCTCTGAATAAATTCAGTACGTTAGAGAGAGATTTGAGAAACGTAACTGAGAAACCAAAAATTATTGAGAGAACAATAGAGCAACAAACGTTCTTTACTTACTGACGTCTTGAAATTACACAAGAAGTAATTTAAAACTTTTTTTCTGAATGCCACTGTAAATATTGGAGCAGAAAAATAAGAGAAAAAAAAACCTCACGTACAAAGATTTATTATGGCTGAACGACATAGTAATTAGGATGATATGGGCATTTACCTGAGCGGTATTTTACTCTATATTTTTTTACAAAGAAAGTCATTTCTTCGAGAATTTTTATTAATGTAAAAAGGATGGTAAAAATTATACTTTATCATTTTTATTGACTTATTATAATATTTGCGGTCAAAATTGAATATTTTAAGACATTTTACAAACATCAGTAACTGCTATTGAAATGGAATTCAGAAAACATTTTTAAGATGGCTTAAATATGTTTTATAAAAACAACTTGATGAAATTATTATGCAAATAAACTCTTATTTATAGTATTATTATGGAAATATATTAGACACTTTCGCGAATGTGGCATGTGTTGTTCATCGTGTTTATCTAAAATGTAAGTGATTATTATTTCTTATTAAATTTGCTAGATGCTGCCAAAATATGATAGTGATGATTTTAAATATTTATTTAACTCATCCCTCAATTTCCTTTGTAATTTTTAATTGGTTTTCCCCTTGTTTCGAAATATTTCGCCTTTCTCGATCCTGACACATTGATCCAAGAATATCCATTGATATTACTTGATCCAAGAATATTCTAAGAATACTGATTGCAACTGATAGCCACTGATTGAAAGGAAATAATGATGATTAAACTTCCAATTTTATAGATACTTTATTATTCATCAAATCTACTATTCATCGCTACTTTAATATTCATCAAATTTGCTTCATTTGTTTTCCATACAATAATACGATATGAATCCTTTCGTATTTGTGAGCAGAGAATATACTATGAATCACCTATTCAGAAAATCTAATATTTTAACATAAATGTATAACCTACCTCAGTCGAAGTCCAACCACATAATTAAAATTTACATAAAGACATGAACAGTGCTCTGAGTTCTTTAAAAAATAATTCCAACGGTTTGACAGGTGTAATGTTTTAATCACGAGAGACCTGAAAAATGTACGATGTCCTTTTCTAAGTATTCTATCGCTAACCTCGACATCAGTTGAATTTTCACATGCAAAGCTAGATTCTTAGAGTTGCGTTTTATCACATACGAGTACTTATCTTCACATAATGCGTGGCAAGAATTTCTGACTCGAACGGTTGTGGTTGTGAAAGCTTGGTTGATTCAAAAATGCATTTTTTGATGGTATTTATGTCGACGTTTCGGAACTAGTGCAAAGTTGTACCAATGTACTATAAATTTTCTTGAACACAGCTGGTGGATCCACCATTTCTTCAAGTATTCTGAATATATTCGACGCAACATTCCCATGGGATGTGATCAACCAAAGTGAAATTGTTTACCTTACTTATTATGAAGATGTGAACTTCACTGTGGCACGCAGCACTTGCACCCATGGGCAGCGGCTTAGCACGGCACGGCAGTCAGACAGCGTCACAACGGCACGTCCTGGCCCGCCCTTCACGCCCCAGGGGTCTTTCTAATTAACGTCTCATCTCGTGCCGTGAATAATGATTTTGTTTACACGGCCTGCCGCCTAGCCCAACCCATCTCTCACCCTCCCCGTGCAAACGGTCACCACGTTGTGAGCGTAGGACCGTCCATTGCGGCACTCCCATTGGCGCAGCATGTGCTAAATAGGAGGCTGTTTTCAATGGTGTATTCCCCATCCTCTTCTCTTCTAGAGTTTTCTCCCTACGTGTTTTCTTCTGGGCATTCTTTTTTTTCTGTGAGAGTTCGAGCAAACGGAGCCATCTGGACGTTGGTGCATGTAATTACGGAGGGAAAAAAGAGGATCGCTTAAGAGATAAAAAGTTCGAGGAGTCCTAACGAGAGCAAACAGAAATCCTTATTTCTGAAAACAGAAAAAAATATTATTTTCTTTTGTCTTGGTTGTTTCGGAATAATTTCAGATCTGTAACTAAATCGATTTAGCATTCTGATACAGAAATTAAAATATTTAGTTTGTTCTTTTGCGCTATGCGAATTGTAAATCAGTTGTTTATACAATTAGTTTATTAGTTCACACCTTTAAATTCTCGTATACAATTCACTAACACTCTCAAAATAGTATAAAATTTACAATGAAGCATGTGTCATAAAGATTAAGACAGTTTTTGTTAAATCTCGGATACTTACTGAAATTTATTTTGTTCGTTTGAATAAACATTGTAAAATACATAATTGCAGTTTTCTAAATAAAATAGTGAACGAAAATCTCTTTTATTTTCTAGTTTCCGAGATCATTCATAATTTTCTTATCGTAAATATTTTACTTGCTGTTATTGTCGCGAACTGAACACAGAACGTTGGAACAATAGGACTCTAAACAGTCTAAGAATACCATTCTTCTGATGCATCCTTGTCGAACTCCAATAAAATGAGAGAACTTTGATCTCCTTGAGAACGAATATACTATTTTAGATATTGTGAAGCAGACACATACGTATTTGTTCTGTCACGCTTATTTTTAAACCTGCTAAAGAACAAAATTGTTAATTATAACCGAATTGTAAGAATTTTTGGTTCACCTAAAAACAACGGCGTACATTAGTATATGAATTGGAGGGGTTAAGGATTTGCCTTATACAGGAGTTAAATAGAAACATATTCTGTCTGCAAAACTACGCGGAAACATGACATAGATCTCTTAGTTCCTACAGATCATTGTAGCTCACCAGGTGTCTCAACGAGCATAGATTGCAGACAACTATAGCAAAATGCTGGAGTAGTAACGATATCACCACACGTTCTTTATTTTAAATTAGATATCACGAATAAATAAAATACTCGCACATGATAGCTTTGCTACATGAATTTTTTGACCAGATGTCTGATAAAGGTCTGCTAAATTTGAATGACATTCATATCTATTTTTCTTTCCTTTTCAATTGTGTTTTGGCTTTTAAGTTATTCAGTGGGGGGAGATCATTGTCCCCTCACTTGGCTACGCTTACACCTGAATGTTACGTCTTCTAAATACATTTTAAAGAATCACATTAATTGGCAGATGGACACCCAAACAAAACAATCAAAAGTACTTAACACTTTGTTCGATACAAATATAAAATATAAAAAAGTGCTTGATAACACGAAAATAACAGTACAATCGACGTGACAGTCATTTTAAGTACAAGTGCCCCAATAACCTGTAGTTTTGTGTTTGAATCGCGGGTAATGTAAGGTGGATAAATTAATTTATTTGGTGGAAGGTTAATGCAAAAAACACTCGTCGCATCTGATCTTCAAATACTCATCTCGTTCCCATACATTACCGTCTCAATATGGAGAGAACTACTACTTTGAGTTAGTTCAAAGCTAGTGTCACGTGGAAAAGAATATTATATGAATTTCCAGGAACTTTGATTGTAAAATGACATAAATATGACTTGGGAATGACAACCAATACCACATATCTTCCACCTTACCTCGATAGTTGATCTATTTTGCAAGTAAAATGATGGAACCTCAGGTGAGTGCTTCACTCAGACTTCTGTGGTGCTGGGCCAACGTATCCATGGCAACAGCACAGTGCGGGTAGCCGCAGCGTCCCACGGGAAGAACGCGTCCACCCGCGAACATCCCTAGTCAACTGACCAAAGCGGCACCGAACTCCATCCCTTACGACTAACCTCCACCCCAAAACGAACACTGCTTACTCCTATTTGGGGAACAGGGCTTTTGAGCTCTCCGTGACTCGTCATCTTCCGGATATACTGGTGAAATTCACTAAAAAAAATTCAGTTGAAGTCATCAGGAAACTCGACAAATTTGTTGCAGCACACACAGAGTAATTATCAAAGAGTCATAGAAGATCAGAAAAGAATACAAACACTCAACTTGACACAAAGTGAGTAACCAAAATTTGTTGTAATATACTAGAATTCACTTGAAAAATACAGTATTTGTGCATATCATTAATATTAAATTTATTGATAGAAATTATCTTTCTTCATTCGTATCGATATTACTCGTCCGATACCAAGTACTTTCGGTATCGGACACGTTTTCCTAAAATATAAACATTTCAATTGGTAATTACTTATCAATTGATACCAATTCGATTCCAAGTACTTTCGGAATCGGACGATTTTTCGTAAATAATAACTATTTCAATATTTTTGACACTTATCTGATTGAATACTTTATGATGAACAATCGTAGCTATTAAAATCATCTCTATGTTATTGGGATCGATATTTATCAGCCGATATCAATCCTATACCGAGTAATTTCGGTAGCGGTAAGTTCTTTTATAAAATATTCAATCGTTTTGATTCACATGAAACAATTGCAAATTATTTTGTTATGTATTTTATTTTATATTCATCTTAATATGACTATGTTTATTGCTGTGCTGGGAAGTCCTGCAGAGGATATACATAATGCTATTTATGATACATTTACTGAAGTACTCGATACCGAGTAGTATCGATACCAATAGGTCGAAACTGAAGGGGTATCGATACTATTGTGCCGATACCAAGGGAGTACTCGGCAACGACACCCGAGGTCAATACTTCGAACGTTAACCACGGGTAGTTTGGCGTTTGTTTAATTACCTAGCATGTCAGTCCATTCTAAGTTATCTATCCCTCGAGCACATAATCTCAAAATGTTTGAGAATTCTCCCGTGAGTAACCCAACTCCTCTGTTCCATACAACTTGCAATTTAAAAAAATATGCCCCATCGTTTCTTCCTCTTCTCCACATTTTTTCTCAGAGAATATCTGAGGCACAGGGGAGAATCCAGGATTATTTTCTTAAGTGTGTGTTTGGGAGAGGGGTGCACCCGTCAATAGGGAACACCGCGTCACATTTTTAAGCGCTGTTATTTAAATCATTCCATAACAAAAAAATACCGAGGTGAAGTACTAACAAAACCTAAACAAAATGGAAAAAAATATTGTTAAATATTGATATATAGTATAAGGGTGAAGTGATCCGCCTCTGGTAAGGTTAAAGTGCAAATTTCTCATAAAACTTTCTTTCGTGTACTTCTTAAGTTTATTAACATTATTTGCAACTCGGATTTAATTGAAATATTTTCAACATAAACCACAATGATCCCATTTTGGGTTTGTGAGAGTTTCAGACTTTTTACATAGAGCGTATCTGAAGGGACTAGTATTTAACCTTCAACCTGGTATTGTTTTAAAGATCACCTGATATCAATATTTATTTATATCAGTTAGACTAGAAGCAAACAAGAAAAACGATACAATAATATTCGTCCGAAAGTATATTTTTCTAAGTTCAACTATTCTCCAGGAAATTGCATATTGGTTTTTAAATAGTAATAGTAAAAAAATCGATAATACTCCTAGTATTTCTTGGAATTACTGAAAGACTGTACGCTCCACACTATTCGTTGTGCTAATTATGAAAACGTTAAATATTTTTTTATGTTGTAGACCTGTGATGGTTGTTTTTCTATCTCCGATAATTATGAAAGTTTCTGAAACGAAAGAAATTGAATTAGAGAAAACGGAAGGTGTGAACATTGCTCAGAGTCCTCTTATGATGTATGTTAAGTTATCATTGTAACTTTCAAAGCATGTCACAAATTGTTGCAGGACGAGTATCAGTGCTTTCTCTGACGTTTTTTTAATATTTGCATTAACCCGTGGACAGAATAGAACATTTATTAAATAGAATTAAATTGGTTGAGGAAAAAATGATATTTGTTACAAGTGACATAGCCAGAGGGGAGGAGGATGGTGTGGTTCGGGAATCCGGGTCCCACCCGAAAATGAATGTCAATATTTTTGAAAGTACTTTATATGTATAAAATATTGTAAATAATTCGTTAATTAGTCAACGACTTGTAATAAACAATTGAACTTTTGTTCAAGTTTAAGGTGTAATAACTTTAAAGTTAACTTCCAAAAACTTTTATCAACAAGTCTGGCTCCCCAAAAATAAATTTCTTTCTATAGACCTGTTGGTTATACGAGTATATGTAAAATATTTCATGGTGAAGTCATAAACGAAAAACTACGTCATTATGTGAATTTTATTTACGAAAAAAAGTTGTTCCTGATAGGGCTTGTATAGAAATGAAACCAAATTCAACTTAGTGCACTAACAATGAGTCACATTTTACCATTATTTCATTTTTGTAAATGTATTCGTTTTTGATGTAAGCCCAACATCATTCAGATGTAATAAAAACGTAATGGATTGGCGTCCTTGAGATGTATCCTTTCATTAATGAAAAATATATTTTTTCGTTACCACATTATTAAAAATATTACATTTGACACATTATTAAAATACCATAAATGGAACTATGAAATGTTTCGACGTATTTTCGACATCCATTTACTGTCTTTCTTTTTCTTTTTTTTTTCTCGGTAAGAACTTAACTGCTTATTGCTTCTGACTGTGACTGCTTTCCATCGGAAGACATTAACAATTCTCAAGCGTTAGAACTCTGGTTTATTGCTTCATTAACCAAATAAACGCGGCCGCGAGAAATTCTCTTCCTATTTCCATCTTTTCTTTGAACGGAGAACAGCTGTGAGAGAAACTCGTAAGATGTCATCACCTGGGGAAATGGTAAGGAGAGATGCGCGATTGGGATAAATGAGGTCGTGGGATGATTTATGAGGTTCTTTCACAAAATGGCGTTTCTCCATTCTAACTGGATGAATTCATACTGGCTTGAGAATCTCGGAATACAACGCCATTCATGAACTTGAGGAACCATAATCTAAATGTTTGAGATTTAATTTGATATCCTCTTCTTAATTTTTCATTCTGAGGAAAGAAGAAATGTTTTGACATACTCTGAATGTGGATATTCTTAATAATTTGTCTATAGAATTCGATAAATAAAAGTGCGTTTGAGTGTGCGTTATACTTTCATCATTAAATCTCTTTAATTTTAATTTTAATCTATATTTTACCGAAAAGTGATGACACAATTCTTACAAAAACCTAAGTCTCTAGAAAAACTTGTCTTTTACTATTTCTTCAAGGACGTAATATATTGAATATTTTCATTATCAAACAATTTCCATAATACAAAATGAGAAATTGAGGACTCTAAATCTTCGCAATATTCCATGTTTGAGAATATTTGTTATCATCAAAAGATAAATATTCGTAGTAAAGTTTCAGGTTACCACACTAATAATAATTGGTTGTAATAAAAATATACTGTTGTAATAATATTATTTGGTGAGTGCTTCTATAAAACTTTCTTATACATTGGATTTGTTGAGAGAGACAATATAATGAACTATTACACTGCAAAAATTGAGAGAGTAACAGTGTTACTTAACGTATTGCAGTAAGTGTAGATACTAATAGTACTGCTATTCTCACAACTAGTAGAACACCATGAGTAATTCGTACGACCCAAATATCCATTATCAATGGTAACGAATGTTTGGTAGCATGAAATAAAAGATAGATGCACTGTCAGTCCGCTGAGTTTCAAAGAATAGAGTAATGATATGCAAAAATTACCACTTTATTGGGGTGTTAATCTTATTTTTTAGAGGGATACATTTTATTTTAAATTGAGTATTATTGCTGAATTATTGTTACAGAAAGACAGTGAAAATGTTAAATAAAATATAATTTTACATTATGAATTTGTTATAATTTGTTGTAATGTAATTTTGAATTCAAATCACGCCACTAAAGTACCAACTTTATGAATTAAACGTAAAATTATTTTATTTTGTATGTTTCTTTAAATGATAATTATGGAATAAAATATATAAAATTTGTGAAAACTAGGTGGCATACACATTTTCAGAATATTTCGGCCAGAAGGCTAGAAGATTTTCAAGATAGATTCGTTGCCTCAACTCGATCACTCGATTATATCGACCGATTTTGTAAATGTCAGTAGTTCAGAATGACCAGTCAAATCGATTACCTCTCATGCAAACAGTCACATTCGAGTTTGAAAGTTTCTCCATTATCCTCTGAGTAACATAAATCAACAGACCTAATGCTAGAGTTCAAATTATGTTTTCGGAGCTGAAGTGTTTGAGACAGTTCTTCAAATATATCCATCCTCGTCTTAAAATATTTGAACTTTAAATGTATAACGTAATTTGATGAAGGTTTTAGCAAACACTTCATTCATTGTTGGCTATTATCACGACTAATGTACAATATTATCTCGTAAATTTTTCTAGTGAATACTATCCAGCATTTTTTTATTTTTTGTTGTTGTTGTAATTTTGTAATATTGATGTATATAAATAAACTAAGAAAATAAATTACCTACAAATGTATAATCATTAGTAATGTATAAAATCGTACTAGGTGAATAAAAAATCAAGAATTATTCTGTGATATATTTTATCTTGATATAAAATACTCCTTCTCAGCGTATCAAAAGGTCTGGTTCTCCTATAGTTCCCTGAACAATAAGATAACCTTATAAATGGGAGTAATGAGGACATAGACCCAATTTCTTGATAGTCCAATGAGAGCACTTCAAAGTAAAAAAGGCGAAAAGCAACACCCCATAAATATCACAATTGATATTTACCAGAATGTTATTCATCGATATTTACCAGAATGTTATTAAACGACGAAGGTTTTGCTTCACAAAATATACTAAAACTATTTATATAAAATTCGCAATGGACGATTCCTATTATGTGCAGAGAATTAAAGAATAAACGAACCTGACATTAAGAAATCGTACAGAATTTTCTCTCTCTTATGTCAGAGATGTCAATGGGAACACGTGCGGGCGCCTGAGCGAGACTGATTGAAACAAGTGTAGGCAAAAGGTTATCAGGCGGGACAGAAGTGCTCATACAGCAAATCTAAGATCGAACGGACAAAATTTCAGAACGAGTACAGTATACTAGAGGAATTCCAAAGCACGATAAGATCTCGGAGCACGGGACTGAAAGCAACTTCTTTGCTCGCGTGCTCCCTGTGTTTACTCTACTGTCTTGTGCCTTAAATATGGACATCCCCTCCTGCATCAAATTCTCTTCTATATAAATATTCTATTTCTCTTTAATGACGGGTCAAACCCATTTTGTGAGTTTTATAGCAAAAGAAATGCTGGACTTTAACAGGTCATATGCGGATAATACTGGTGGGAACATATAACTTTTTATTCTTTTGAAACTAATACTTCAACATAGAATCGGAAACACATTAGTGTAATATTGCATAATGAAGAAATCTATTCAGTTCAACAGATTAAAATATTTTTTAGTTGAAAATTATACCAAAATCACTTTAAAATGACGTAAATAATTTAACTGAAATATTTCACAGTCCAATTTTTCGTATATTAGAAGAGATACAATTTTTACGTGCTCCAATTCGTTTGCGGGTATAAAATTTTCTGGGCCAAGAGATATGGGAGGTCTTTATTCAACATTTCCCTGAAACTAAACCGGGCAAAACCATTAATTCCGAAGTGTATAATAATAAAAGTGAACTATTTGGAATATCTGGAGTATGGAAATTGAAAAAAGTAATCGATAAAATCATTTGAAATTTAAAGGACTCTTATTAAGGATTATTGCAACTAAAATGCAAAATAGGTTCAATATTGTAATTTAACATTGCATTATAACACTGAATTAAAATAGCAGAAAAACAATATCAATAGGTTGATAATAATAATAATAATATAATTGAAATTTATTTCTTGTTTTGCATAACGTTTACATGTGTTTCACAACCCTTTTTACAAATGGTTTACAAAAAGGTTAAATAATAATTTTAATAATAATCTCAATTATATATACTACTTTCAACATGTATATAATAATAATAATAATAGTACAAGTTTACAAAAGGTTATATAACAAGTTATGCAAACTTTTTAACATATTGTTTTCCTAAAATTTGACAAATTGAACAAATCCTATAATAATAATAACAACAACAACACAGGGTCCTTCTGTCCTCAGCTCACATTACCAGAAAATTCTTGGACCTGAAATAGATTCTTCCTCCCAGCAGAAATTGGTTAAATAATCCACTGCTGAGAGGAATACCAACACAAGTTGAGAGAATGACATAATAATAATAATAATAATAATAATAATAATAATAACCAGTGCAAGCAACACCTGAGGGATAAAGTATACCACATCTTAAAAGCACAAGGATTACGAAAGGAGGAACCTGAATTTGATGAAAAATTACACCTGCACATTAACACGTTAAAACAAAAAATTGCAGCACTTGGGAAAAAAATAAGACGGTATAATTAAAGAAACAAGAGAAAATTCTAAAATAGGAGGTTTGGTCTAAACCAGCGACAATTTTACAACAGTCTATCTGAGACTCACTTTCAAGGCAACCCACCAGCTCTAAAGCTTGTTGAAGAATACTGGAGTGAATTATGGGGCAATCCCATTAATTGTAATCTTCAAATCCATTGGATAGAAGAAGAATCCCGTAAGTGCCCATCAATTATGCAAAAACCCACTGCAACCTCCTGTGATATCAAAACGGTAACGAAGAAATTGAACAACTGGAAAGCGGCTGGCCTGGATGGCATTTAAAATTTCTGGTGGAAGTATTTAGTTACACTCCGTATTCCTCTCCTATACATAATCAATAACATGTTTCATGACCCCTCAGATGCCCCTTCATTCATTCCCAAGCAATTACCTACTTGAAACCAAAGAATAAAGAAACTGGAGATCCAAAAATCTATAGGCCAATCACATACTTAAATACATGTGCAAAATTATATCTTTAATACTGGCCCACAAGATAGAGCAACACCTTACTTCCGAAAACATTCTTGGCGAGGAGCAGAAAGGATGCCGCAAGGGGACCAAAGGATGCAAGGAACAGTTTGCTACAGATGCAATAATTGGGGGACAAGTGAAGAAAAGGAAAAGAAACATATCAGTTACCTGGATTGACTACCAGAAAGCTTGCGACTCAGTGCCTCATAGTTTTAGAAATATATGGGAAACATGAGAGCATCATTGAAGTACTGAAGTGCCTAATGAGGTCATGGTGTACAGAGCTTGTGTTAACAGATGGAGATAGGATATTGAACTCTAAACCTATTAGTATCTTGCGAGGCATCTTTCAGGGAGACACATTGAGCCCTTTATGGTTCTGTTTAGCCATAAACCCCTTATATAACTTGTTACGTGAAACAGACCTTGGTTACAAACTCACGGACAAAAGGAAAAGCTTGCACACTGTTAACCATTTGATGTACATGGACGATCTGAAGCTATATGCAAGTAATGAAACTGAATTGACCAGTCTCCTGAATATCGCTACATGTTCAGTAGAGACATTCAAATGAAATTTGGTATTGAGAAATGTGCTACTTTAAAAGTAATAAAAGGAGAGATCAAAAATGAGTCAAGTGCCCTCAAATTATTAGAAAGTGATGAACAGTTCAAATATCTAAGCTCAGACAACACCTACAAATACCTAGGGTTCAAACAAACACTGTCACTGAACAACAAGTCCAGTAAACAAGAATTTGAAAAGGTTTTCACATTTCGCTTCCGGAAAATCCTAGAAACAGAACTCATTGCCAAGAACAAAATCAGAGCAATTAATACGTGGTATATACCAGTCTTTACGTATTCTTTCGAAATAGTGCCATGGTCCCAAGCAGATCTAAAAAACCTTAACATTCTAGTACGTAAACCTCGCACAAAATTCAGAATTCATCACCCTTACTCAGCTGTAGAAGGACTCTATATCTCTCGGAAAGAAGGTGGAAGAGGTCTCTTAGAACTTCAATCACTCTGCAATAGACAGATGACTACCATGAAAGAATATTGTCTCTCCAGAGCCACAACATCACCATTTCACAATGCAGTATGCATATCAGACAAAGGTTTCTCTCTTAATCTGAATGATGACAGTTATTATCCCACTATCACCACAAACGGTGAAAGGTTTGAAGAATGGAAGTCAAAAGCTCTCCATGGTCGATTTCCCCATTCTCTCAACATTGTCGACAAAGAAGCATCGACGCTTTGGCACAGAGATGGGTCTCTATTTGGTGGGACTGAAGGCTTTATTCATGCAATTCAAGATCAGGTTGTCGCCACTAAGAATTACAAAAGATATATTGAAAAACTGGACATAAATGATGAATGCAGAATATGTCAACGAACCTCATATACAATATATCACCTAATAACTGGATGTTCAAATCTGGCTAATACAGAATATTTACATCGCCACAACCTAAATGCAAATATAGTTCACCAGGCTCTTGCAATAAAAACAGGACTTCTACTAGAAAACTAGAAATCTCCTTATTACGCCTACCGTCCCCCTCCTACCATGGAGAACGAGAGATACAGATTACGACACCCCTATTCATACTGACAAAACAATTACTGCCAACTAACCCGACATCCTCCTCCATGACTTACAAGAAAAACTGCATTTCTCATTGATGCCACTCACCCAGCAGACCACAACATCAATAAAACTGAACCAGAAAAAAATATCCAAATACACACCTCTGGCTATAGAGTACCAAGAAATATACAGACTTAATTCCATAGATATCATTCCAATAGTTACTACAGCAAATGGTTTAGTAAATAAGAATCTTAGAAAATACCTTGAAAAAATAGTACTAAACTAAACTGAAATGATCATTAAAACACAGAAATCAGTTATTTTAGAATCTTGTAGAATAGTGCGCACTGTGTTAAACATAAAAGATTAGCACGGAGGGAGGTATGCCGTAATGGCCCCTCACACATTATGTACCGGATGTATATCTCCGAGAAAATGAATCATAATGATGATGATAATAATAATAATAATAATAAAATGACCTTTTTACATGGCGAGGCTCAGTCCATCAGACCTGCTCTTCCGCCTGACCAATATTTGCATACATACAATACATACAACAAACATATACAATGATATAAAATGATAAAAACATTCATACAAAATAAAACATACATACATGAATAACTATAACTATTCGCACAAAACACAGAATAAAATCAGCCGGCTCCTAGGAACAGCGTTTCCACAAGTGTGTATGCAAAGAAGATCACTTCAATAAAAAATATACACCTATGGTTGAATAAGAATTAATCTCATTGGAGCTTATAAAAAACAAGATTTCATTGTTCGGAAGCTTTGATTGCTCTGCTAATAATAACTTGAAATTAAGAAATAATTCACACTATTTACAATGTGAATTCCAGATAAATGTTTCAATATGAAAAAAATTGGCATAAAACGAATTTTATGATATACAATACGTATTTTCTTCCTCGAGTTCGTTTCTCGTAAAAGAAGCCGCCTAAAACAGATGAAAGTTCTTCGTCACTCGACTGTCGAGGTCTAGCGACAGCCACGCTCTCCGATGCAAGAATTCTGAATTTATATTGCAGGCCTTTCGTGTGCCCGGTCGCTGGAGCTATCTGGTGGGGTAATTTTAAACCACCCTTTTGCGAGGGAATTGAAGCTTGGACACGTTCGCTGTTTACACAACGGCCTTCAGCAGGCTACTGAAGATATTTTACTATATCTTCAAGGCGGGAACGTCAATTCTGCCGAACTGCGCAAGCGCGCGTCGCATCCGCACGCAAGAGACGCTTGCTCAGTCCAGGCTCTTTTGACATACGACCTGCAGGTTCATTTCGAAACAATAACTAAAATTCAATAGATGCGAATTCAATAGATCATTCAACAGATTCAATAGATAATCAGTAGATGCGAATCCTCACTCGCATGACTACTGACTGTGAAGCTTACTAATGTGTCCGCCAGAGTTCAATTGCATTACGCGAGGCAGACAATGAACTGAAGCAACACGTATAATGTGAGGGAAGCACAGCAAAAACCAAAATGGGTTGAGGAGCTGATCAGCAACATTTTGACTTGATGTTTTTAAGATTTGTTTAGTGTGGAATAACTTGTTGTTTTTTTTGGTGGTGGTGGGGGCTTTAGGACTCGTCAACATCGAGGTCATTAAAGCCCAAACTTGTTATTGTCATTCCATATTATAAGTAGGAGAAAAAGAAAGAAGTTCAAGTTTATTACAATATACTTTTCCTTTGACTGATGAAATGTATGGAAAGAAATAGCAAAATATTTATTAACATACGAAAGAATGAAAATTAAGAAGAATACTTAACACAAATTTCTTTGTTCTCCGCGTTGATAAGTTCCATAATGGTATGTCAACTCATTCGTGTCTGATTTATACATATCCACACTCGTGTACAGACATGAGTAGACACATGTTTTACGAAAGCAGTTGGGCCCACTGTACCCAAAGCCATGTTAGCTCGTGCTTGAACCAGGTTGAACCAAAGGCAGAGAGCTACCACGTCTATACTAGCGCCTACATGGAGCCCAGCCCTGCGTTCGTATACTTTTCACTTACATTCGTCCGCTCTTCAACAGTGCATCGCCATCTTGTGTAGAATGTTCAACCGCCTTAATTCACTCGAAGGGAGACACTAACCTAAGAGTCGCTCAACGTTCGACAGGTATTGCTTTGTCTCACTCGCATATTTCGTATCACGCTTCAATATACGAGTGATATTTTCTACGGGAAGGTTTCGACTGAAACAGTGTTACAGTTCATTCAGAACCAAGTAAAATGACACTTTATTAGTTCTTAGAATGTCAAGTCTAGTTATATTCTACACGAAGAAATGTGTAGAGTGTGAATTGAGATAAAATGAAAAGAAAAAAACTTCTTTTCGAGGGTTTTGAACCTAAAAATATCACACCGGGAAAGTACATGTCAATGAACTACAAACAAATTATTTATTTCAGGTGTAACTTTTGAAAACATCCATTGCTCCCAAGTAATCGAAAGAACAAATCATGTTTTATCCAAACATTAAATAACACCCGATACTCACAAAACTTCGAAAATAGGTTTTCCTAGTTGCAAGAAGATTTTGTGTATTCTCATCTCCTTTTTATCTTCATCTGAACACTCAAAAATGATTGGAACTAAATAATCAAAGTACATCGACAAATGAGATGTTGTAATTAGTAGCATTTATTTTTAGCATGTCAGAAACCTAATTTTGAGTGACCGAGGTAAAAATGGAAAATTCTGAATAAACTTGAATTTTCGAAGTTTAAGAAAATGTTTTTGACTATTCAGGAAGTTTTTTTTTTTTAAATTGTGACCTGTCTCTATTATTTTAACATAAGTTGCAGAATATAGTTTCCGCAAAAAGAATGCACACGATATTGAAAAATTACTATATGTACCGAATCTGCAACTTGAATGGATGCTAGATTCCAATCTGGAAGGACGTTTATGACACACCCACACGTTGATACAAGCCAATCATCTAAAATTGTATCTTCGAAACTACTGTGCTTCAGGTGCTATAGACAACAGTGGCTAGTAATAATCACCGCATCAGTCTGCTCATAGGTCGTCGAGGCCCCTCGGCCACAACCAGACGATTGAAATTTGCTTTCTCTTGCTACTATCACTTTATATCATCGTTCGGTAATAACACATCCACAGGAGTCATAATAATTTATGTAGATTTGAGATAGCTTCCAGGATTGCCACACTATTCACTGTGAAATAGGTCTGTTCGCTTTACCCATCCAGTTCACGGAAGAGAAGGGAGTATGTTGGAAAATCGGTTTGGATGAAGATTTATGATTTGGGACAAAGCCCGACGATGGAAGGAGGAAGTAAAAAAAGGAACCATCCCACATAAAAATGTACCATATATTTTCTGAATAATCAAAGAAAGGAATGGAAAAAGTAATAAAAGGAGCCTTGCAAAGACTCCGAGGAAAAGTGGTATAAACCACTACCCAACAAAATGAAAAAAGAAAAGAATACCTTTTTGCCTCTATATATAGACGATACTAGATACGCACTCATATGAATATAAAAGATATTATGAAATTGAATATCTTCAAATCCGCGGTTAAAAACTACCTCCTGCACCAGTGCTTCTACACTGTAAAAGAATGTATTGATTTTAATAAAAGTTAAGTCCGTATTGTACTTTATCACGCCATGGCTGCAGTATTTTTTAAATAACTTATAACAATTTCAAAAACTATTTTCTTGCATGATTGTGTTGTCTTGTGGCTCATATTAATTTAGTTTTATGTGTACTCAACTTTGGCACGGTTGTGTACATACATTCTGTAGCCCCATCCTGACCCGGGTTTTGCTCCGGTTTTCCTTCGGGTAGAGGCGGATTTCTTATACAGGTTCTCTAGACTTTGTCTAGGGGCGTGTTTTAATAATCTATAGTTCGATAATAACTTGTACATGTAAATTTTTTGCGTTAAGTTACAAACATATTGACATTCTATTAGTATTATAACTCGCAGCTAACTTTTCATCTTATCTAGGAACTTCTGCTGAAATTTTGAATCCGCCTCTGCCTTAGGGCCCTTGATCGGAATTGATGGGATGGTCCCTTGCTTGCTTCCGGAGAGTAAATTAGTTTATTGTCCTCCACGTGGTCATACGCAGTTTGTACTGTTTTTTGACAATTAACTTATTATTATTTATTATTATCATTTCCTCAGTTTGTAGGGTGGATGGAATATGAGATTCTTTTAGAAACGAACAACACGTGGTGAACATATAGATGGAGATGAGGGAGATCATTATACTGATGCCCCTACCCTTGAGTAATACCAATCACAAATAATTTTGGTGAGAAACATGCTACTACTAATAAAAATTAACTAACTAAAATAAATAGTTAATTAAGTTATTTGAACTATTAACTGGTTGGCGCTACATCTCTCTAGTAAAATTGGATAATTAATGCATACGCCTAAACTAGTTCCCCTTCACGATGAATTTTAAAACAATATTTTTTCAAATTTTAAAACCTTTATTTTATTTATGTTTTGTATTTTACAGTACGCCTTGTATGTATCTGTGGAGTGTGTGGTCTATTAAGAAAATTTAAAAGTTGCATTGTCAACGATGGAAAACATTTGTGTTTACATATATGCGTTTTGTGGGGATGTTTGTGCAACATTTTCTATGGAGAATAATGACTTGTCACGTGTAGCAGATAACCAAAGGTATCGGAAGTATGCTCAAGAGATGACGCAAAACACAGGGGAATATAGTTGTTTACAATGAAAACTTTATGTCGCTTTCGTTTATAACTTGTTTTCTCTATTTGAAATTGATTCGATAACATATTCGGTAAGTAGTTTTATGATGATTTCCTATGTCAAGAAAAACTATTGCGAAGGTGATACAAGGAGAAGTTAAGATTTAAATCATAGGTAAAGAGAGGTATCGCAGGGATCATGATAAAGGACATAGGTGTTTAGAAATGAGCCGTAAAACCTGAATAAGGTTTTTATAAAAAGTAATGATGCCAAATTTGAAGGAAAAATCTATTGAAGATATTAAAATTCTGCAAACCATTAAAATTCTTCAAAATAGGAACCGTGGGCGTCGACACACTTCTGCTAATGGTTTTTCCGCGCTTCAAAGGCGACCCGAATGTCCTTTTCCGTAATGCCTCTCAAGCGGTGTGTCGAATTCGCTTTGATTTCAACTACGGTCCCATGGCGGTTGCTTTACTTTTAAAATAATAATGTAGACTTTCTTCATCGGAGAAACAGGAAAATATCCACTAAGATCATATTAGGCCCGTAGAGGTATTGGGAAACGTATTTGATTCCGCTATGGGCCAGGTAATCGTTGACATGGTGCATTGTCATGATGCAGCTTCCCATTGGCGGTAATGTTTCATGCTTCGCAAGTAAAAGATGTAGCGAGACGCATTAACCTCATATTATCAGCTGATAAGAATGACATTGTGGACGCGAGTGAGTTTCATGGATTGTTTCTTAGAGGTTGGCAATTTGTGTAAGGCAGCCATATTGAATAATTTTCGGTTAATAGACTTTAAGTATAGAGCGAGCGTGCTGCCAAGTCCAAAAGCATCAGAAAAGAATACGTATCATTACTTTTCATACAGACCTAGCTTTTTTATAAATTTTTGGTCTACTAAAATTCTTGAGTATGAGTTTAAAATTTCTATTTTGCCTCTCATATAAAAATTTCTCAACTTACACCGATGTCTATTGTATCCTTCATAATCCCCCGCCACATTTCTTTAATCACAATCTGCTCGTTTCATGACGCGTACAGCTACAAATAAAAGTTCCCCTCAGACAACGAACGGCTTCCTCTATTGACTGTTTGGTGCAGATGTGCTGGCTGACGAAAACGAAGCTTCAAGAAATAAAATAAAATTGCTTTGAAACGCATGGAATTGTAGCCGAGTGGGCACTATGTTCCTAGACTTGAAGGCGTTTGTTGCAGCAACAAACGCTGTTGCAGGGTACACTGATTTATTGAACCTCTAAAACACCTTTCTTTACAAAGACTATTAAATGTGAACATGTTGATCAACGCTGAACGACCCTCAAAATATCTTGGCGTGAGGAAGACAAAGGTTTCTTGTCAGAAAGAAATATGCCAAGCAAGTGAATTCATGTATTATCTGATAAATGAGTGAAAGCAAGAATGAATTAAGATAATAAACAATGCACCAACGAGAAAAACTCTCTCGCTTCCGCTTGCACTGTTGTAATGAAATATATTAGTATACGTGTTCATGAAGAGATCAAATAACAACAATATTCTATTTGTGTATTTTCATAGACTTCATGTCTCTATTATGGGTGAACTCTAATGACCTGCCTCTATTGACAAGCCCTTAAAACCCCACATTAAACAAATCTATTATGGGTCATTAATATTATATTTTAATGCACTCCTTCGATTTTATTATCAAATCAGTATCAATCATCAATTTAATTTACTTGCTATATAAATATTAAAGTTTTGAAGGTTTTCATTAGAAGGAATCTAAGCCATTTTGATCATGTCTTTATTAAACACGTAAAGAGGAGTCCTTGAACTGTTGAGTAGAACATCTAATTTCAATGGCTTTACATAAATATAGAGAAAAATTCCAGTAGGCGAAATCACTGGGCTTCGCTAGGATTTACCAAACTGATTGATCAACCAGATCTTTCGTCAAGTTTTGAACCTTCGTACAACATTTACGGATACTTTGTTATAGCCGTTTTATGTCTCTTGCAATTGCAAGACATGTAATTGTAATTGCAAGGTATCGAAATTTCTCTATCCTTTAATCAGCGTTAAATTATTATTACTGCAGAATAAATTGTGACATTGAATATATTATACTCTTACCACTAGTAGTGCAAAATCATTGTATATTCTTTCTCGAGTAACAAATATTCAAGTAAAGCAACATTACTTGAATATTGCCATGTGAACATAATCGGTTACTAACATAACGAAACAGGCATCACCGTGAAACTATAATTCGGAAATATTTTCACCATAACCTAACTTGCCAATAGCCAAAGATATTTCGTTTACAAATACGATACTCAGCTATACATTACATAAAAATTTGATATGCGTAATAGTACTCATCATGATATCGAATTCAGACGGTACATTTATCAAATAAATATGATTTGAATATTGAATTATTTTAAAAGTACGTATAAATATTCCACATTTTTCCTTTGTCCAACATTACATTATCTTTGTCATTATTGTAATGAACTACGAAAGAGACTATTTCACAATTTCATTCTTTCTTAATCTTGCACTTGGCTTCATTGCATGATTCTAGTCAACAGTTTCTTCGAGTCAGTAGAAATTTTAAACGTGGATTTAAAAAGATCTGATAAATAAATGCGTGTCTTCGTGTTACCATACAATCCGTGTACACCCAGCATTTAACTTCCACCCTTTATTATCCATCACTGTCAGACCTTACTGCACATTTTTTCTACAATCTTTTTTGCACATTATACATCATCTTTACCTGTAGTGAAGATATAAACGTAAAGACGATGGATAATGTCCAAAAAGTTTGTAGTAAAAATGATAATAAAACATCGTCAAGAATTTCATACAGAGAAGAACTTACCGCACACTTACACTAAATAAAGCAATATTTCGCCTCCAGTTATTATATGTATGTCCCGTTTGGTGAAGTGCTGCTCCTTCTACAATAAAATGTACTTCATACTTTCCATAGATAATTATCCGGATAGCAGCTAATGCACCCTAGTTTGTAAGAAACGGACAGATGCATAAAGACTTAAATATAGAGGCAATATCAAACTACATCATGAAGACGACTCATAACTTCTTCAGAACCTGCTCCCGCTTTCTATCACTTAAAAACGATATACCACCAAATTCTCGAATACATAATCGTTTTCTCTTCCACGTTTTCCTCAAGCGCTTCAGAGACATT
Source organism: Laupala kohalensis (assembly GCA_002313205.1). Taxonomy (NCBI): domain Eukaryota; kingdom Metazoa; phylum Arthropoda; class Insecta; order Orthoptera; family Trigonidiidae; genus Laupala; species Laupala kohalensis. The sequence continues at coordinate 78,197 of NNCF01126874.1, read as the reverse complement.
ACATAACACTAACATACTTTACGTGAAACTAGAATTAGCTTGCATCTCAAATATATATTCTTGTACTTTTTTTTCTAAACTGATTGTTCCGAGATGTATTGCTTATAATGTTATTATCTATTATATTTTTTATTATGTTATTGTACATTAATTTGTGTTTTCGAGATGCCTATGGGTTTCCCCACTCTTTTTATTTTCTAAATAACTTCTAACCAACTACAAAAATCCATCACACCAACTGTAATAACCTTGGGGTTGATCCATAGTGTATCATCCTCAGTGAAACAAAAATAACCTTAAAAAATCAGCATTTGAACCATAATTATATAAAATAACATATAATGCGAGTATTTACCTGATCATTCTTGATAATCGGATAGGATCATTCTTGTTTTTGTTTGATTACGTACTTTATGTGTTAATGTAATAATTTATTTGCCAATTTACCAATCATACTTGTCTTTGTTTGATGACTATCTTAATATTTCAATGCAATAATTTATTTATCAGTTTACAGTAAAGTCGACAAATTTTTCGCATATTATTTTAGTTTTGACCATCTCTTGCGTGGGGTTATATTTAGCCACGGTCTCAACCGATGGATATTGACTTTTATCTTGAATCTCAAATGAATACATGTGAAGGCAAACATAGCGTCACACATAGTTGCGAACTTTCCGAAATTACATGCGGAACGCATATGGTTTTGATAAGAAGAAGAATGATATTTCTTGTAAGAATGATATTTCTTGACGTTTGTTTGTAAGAATACATTTTTCACTGAGAATGAATTTAAACAAACGTTGTCCGAATTTCTTCGAAACCTTTGTGCCATTCATTTCATTTAATTCGTGAACTGAACTATTCCCTCTAATTATGATACCGTAAGAGAAGCTTATTATCAGGTGCACATCGTGGCTCAGTGGAAAGTGCACTAGGTTTCGACACTGTCTCAATTCTCGGTGGTCATTAGAGATATAACTTAATATATATACCTAATCAGCTTACTTTTCAGAGAGTATTGGGATTTGGTATGAGATGGAAGAGGCCGGACTTCGATAATGAAATATGAAGCATGATGAACACTATACCCAGAATAATCTATTGTTCGATAATAACTTGTACATGTAAATTTACAAACATATTTGCGTTAAATTACAAACATATTGACATTATATATGTATTATAACTCGCAGCTATTTNTTTTGCTGAATTTTTTGAATCCGCCTCTGCCTTAGGGCCCTTGATCGGAATTGATGGGATGGTCCCTTGCTTGCTTCCGGAGAGTAAATTAGTTTATTATAGTGGTCATACGCAGTCTGTACTGTTTTTTGACAATAAATTTATTATTATTTGATAAAGGTGTTTGAATGTAAGTATTGAAGAACGATATCAATTAAACGTCTTATATTCATTTTGAAATAATATAATGTTGAAATGTTAATCCACCTCTCCCTTAGGGCCCTTGATCGTAATTCATAGGATAGTCCCTTTCTTACTTTCCGAGACTAAATTAGTGTATTGTCCTCCACGTGGCTAGAAGCAGTTTCTACTTCTTTAAAAAAAAATTTATTATTTATTATAATGCACGAGTCGACTTAAGAACCTTTGGCATAAGGGCTCGGATCTTAACGTAATCATAGGAGACACTGGATGTAAATAATCATAATTTATAACAATTTTCTATTTAACTATTAATCAATACGTCAACTTCAAGTGTATTGTTATACATATAAACGTCAACATTTTAATACATCTTTCCCAAGTCCCAAAATTTCTTGATACATGACCTTAATTTTAAAATTATGATTAACTTATTTTCACATTTTAGAAAAAAAAATTATATTCTAAAAATGCGAGGTCTCTCCGGTCGGCATGTAACGAATTTTCTTCAAAAACACTTGAATTTCGTAATGACTATAATGTCAATGGTGGCATAAGACATTGGTTAGTCTGTAAACGTGACACACGATCTTTACATTTCAGGGCGTCACCCGTTCCCCCTACCTCCACTGGCGTTCAACATGACACGAATTTCGTGCATGCAACCTGTCCTCAAAAACCAGACGGTGCGATTCAACCACGACCAATCGTTCTACAGTTATTGGTTCTGAAAGGTCACGTTCTCCTTGTAACCAATTCCCGCCGACTTTTATTAGAGCAAATTCTCCATGCAAATTGCACTCATTACATAAACGTATTAGCATTATGTCAGTAGCTAGAGAGGCGTGAACCGATTGCTAACGGCTGTGCCTTGATCAATCCTCCGGACTGGGCCAGTGTGTAATTATCACTACAACACGTGTGTAAATGTCTCGTAATTTGAAGTCATGTGTTATACGACTTTCTATGGGTTTATTAACGCAGAACGAAAGTTTTTTTTTTTTTGGGTGCAAGTATCGTTCGTGACATTATTTTACAAACCGTGAGCATATATCATTTTATTCGATTAATTATGTCATAGAAATATGACAAAAATGATTTCACGTCCCAGGTAAAAAATAAAATTTCTTTATACATTTCTTTTATTTATTTCGAAAATAATACTGAAGACGAGTGTCAAACGCGCTAAGTTTTGATTGTGAATTGTATTTTGTAATTTTACTTTACAGATACGTTTGTGAGGGTGTGGAAATGACGTCGTGATCTGCCAAGAAATGTGGCACTATTTGGCAGACAAGAGCGCAACCAAATATGAATATCAAGTTGCGTTTTGACAGTGAATACTGTGACGAATTATTGGGGAATCATACATTTAATGAAAAGCATACACATTGAGACGTTGGTTATCGGAAGAAAACCTTCAGAATAGGTTCTCGAAGAACTAGTAAGATCTCGAACTGGAAACTTCCATAATGTATGAATCTCCAAAGAACAGTAAAGATATCGGAAATGATTTTGGGATAATTACTGCACTATCCTTTCCGTGCACACACTGAAAATAATGTAATATATTGACCCGAAATTTTTGCAGAGATGAGACGGTACGATAACTAGGTATCGGATTCTTATTGTTAATTTATAAAAGAATGTGTAAATCGTTACTGTATGGTCGAGAATAAGACCGGAGAAATCGGGAGGAAAGGTCTTGACTGGAATTGTGGATTTCCAGACGTATTGAGAAACCATCTCTACTGTACTAGAAGCAATGAAGAGATCCAATGTCTGCACATGCTGCAAGCGACGACAAGCTAGAAAAGCCATTCTGTCGCAACAAAAGAATAAGAACGTCAAGCTAGAAAAACCATGACTTTTTAATGTCAATTATAGAATGGTAATAAATTTTTCTTGTTGGTCATAAAGTAGCAATTAATATGTAGTAAATTATAGGGTACTTTTTCATTTTGTTGCGACAATAGCTTTTCTAGCTTGTCGCTGCTCATGTTACACATAACATGATTTGACTAGAATTCTGAATTGAAATTAAACTTTTATTTCTCTCGGTGTGTAGAATTAAAACTTTTAATCAATTAGCAATAAAACTATGAGCAACAAACCAACGAAATTTAATTTATCATTCTTTGATAATATTGCCAATACCCCACAATTAACAAGTTTTCATCCATTTTATAAAGAGCAGAGGAATAGCGAATCATTTCCAGCTCTATGAAAACTTTATTCTCGCAAGTTATAGAAAAAGTAGATAATGTTTGTGCTCCTTATATTAAAAAATGTTTTGACCGATGAATCATGTATTTGGAAGGAGATTCTGCGGTTCCTGATTCCTCCGCTCTACTAAAAATTTTCTGTCATATAGAAATATGGTTTTTCTTTTTGCAATATTGAATTTCGTGAAATACAGAAAATTAAAACGCGACGGAAAGAAGGGTAAAATATAAATTAAAAGACCTTTCAGTCGAATATTTCATGTTCAAAGGCGTACTAATATCTGACCATCCCAGAAACCTTTTAAGAAAAACATTTCTTTGTACTCAATTTGTTGTACATTACTTTGGAAAACGAACATAGTTTGTACTAAATGGATGTTGCAGTGGGGACTTTTCACATTTTATTTCAGATGAGCAACATATCCCTGCTTCAAACATTGTGAATACAGGGACATACTTTGCATTCATTTCTATCAAATTTCTGTTTGTTATTAAAGAATTATGTTGCATGATGATATAGCTGTTCATCTCTGTTCTCCCGAACCACGGGACTGGCGAGTTTACGATTAGCATTACTTCTTGAAAATAATGATAATAATAAATTTATTATCAAAAAACAGTACAGACTGCGTATGACCACGTGGAGGACAACAAACTAATTTTACTCTCCGGAAGTAAACAAGGGACCATCCCATCAATTCCGATCTAGGACCCTAAGGCAGAGGCGGATTCAACAATTTCAGCAAAAATTCCTAGATAAGATAAAAAGTTAGCTGCGAGTTATAATACTGATAAAATATCAATATGTTTGTAATTTAACGCAAAAAATTTACATGTACAAATTATTATCGAACTATAGATTATTCTGAGTATAGTGTTTAAAAATCAAAAGAATTGCCAATCAGGTTCTTCTTCCTCTTTCACGTTCCTCTAGCCAGTCATTTATTTAGAATATCACTTTCACAAAATCTTTCATATTTTTCCTTCGTCTCTGACTCTATCATGCTCATATTGAGTATATTTTCTGTCCTACACGCTATTAAAAACTGGCTTCTTTCCACGACATGACAGTCCCATAGAATATGTTGGACACAGTTCCATCCATACAGATCCGTGTACCATTTCCAATTTTATTTATCGGTATAAAGTACATGTTGAAATATTCATGATCACTTATAATTTGTACTTCACTTTTTGTTGGTCTGAATCTATGTTTTCTTTGTTTGTGTGAATTTGACATTTTTGTCGGGGACGTTTTCTTTGTTTTATTTCTTTTGTCTCTGACATTCCTCAGTCTCCACATTACATAGTCCGTGGCAACCGCCGGGGGTCAGGATGTAACGCCTCGTCCGCCCAAAGTTTGGCGAGGCAGAATTTCCATATTGCTTTTGTTTCGCGAGCTCCAAAGCCCATCTACCCCCCCGCCCCCACAACTCTAACATTTTTATATTAAAGTTCAGCGGATCCAATGCACGTAAAGGGTGTGCACGTCAGGGGATGGGGAGAGAGAATTCCCCTTTTTTCATTCCTATGTTTGCGGGACGACCCTCCCTCAACCGCGGTGCCGCGTAGCTACCTTGCTTTCGCGAGCATCCCCGTTCCCAATCGATAAGTCGCTTCCCGTGACGCGCATGCGCCGAGCAGTCTGCGAGTGACTACGCTGTCCCAGTGAGGGACAGAAGTACGCACAATGCGAGATGAAACTAAAAATGGAAGGGAGAAGGGAGAGATAGGGCTTGGGGAGGCGGACAAACAGAGAGAGTAAGGATGAGGCAGGTACATCCGCTTCCCAGGGATGACCAAAGTTCCAACCTTGATCATTATTTCGTTTCCGCACTCAAAAGAAAGTTCTCACAGATGTCGAAAAGAGGAAATTCTCTTCTTCTCAGCTTACTAATACACGAAACGAAATTTTTATCAACTATTTAAAAGTTGTCCAAAGATATTACCAATTGATTGTATTTAATCATAACTTTTTACTTAATAAAGTTTAATATTTTTTCTGAGAAGTTTTAATTTGTATGTATGGTATCCTTATTTCTGCCTCTGGTGAGTATTGTATCGTAATAACTATACCTGAAGTTACGTCGTAACACATAGTTCATTCCATTATTATTAATAAATACGTAATTATTCCTGATCGTTCAGATTCTCAGTGGATGTACCCGATGGCTTTGTCACCATTATCGTTAATTTTTAAAATAAATGAATGGGTCTCTTCGGAGTTTCTTTTTTACCCTTGCTCAAAGCCACTAATAAGTTGACTAATTTACCCAGTTATTGATTCTAACATTGAAGGTTGACCGAAAGGATGACCGAAACGTTAGTAGTAGTCTGCTAAGTCGCTATGTATCCCATTCAGCCGAGTAAGCATTGAGAAGTAAATAAATAAATTTCTTGTCAAAAAAGCAGTACAAACTGCGTATGACCACGTGGAGGACAACAAACTAATTTTACTCTACGGAAGCAAGCAAGGGACCATTCCATCAATTCCGATCAAAGGCACATAGCCTAGAAAACCTGTGTAAGAAATCCGCCTCTACCCGTAGGAAAACCGGAGCAAAACCCGGGCCAGGAAGTACGTTTTTATTCTCTTCAATTTGTTGATGTTGAAAGTTTGATGGAACAGGAAGAAAATTGTGTGAGTGCCTAGCATCACAAGAAAAAACAGACAGTGTGCCATTTTGTACATCCGTGTCTACAGTCTCGTCATTCGCGTTGGGTGAACGACATGCAATACGAAATTGATGGTTTCGAACGCGGGGAGGGGAAGATTCAACGCAAGACAGGGAGGAAATCAGAGCTACTGGCTTCGATCATAAAACAAGACGTCGAAACCTGCTCAGTGTTATTATAAAATAAATTAAGGGAAAAATCTTTTGTTGGAATTTTCTAAATATAAGAAATTTACGTATCTTTTTTTTTTCCTTTTTCAATGAAGGGTTATTTATGCCTATTTCATGTTAGAATGTTTTAATATTAGTTCTTCAAGATAGTATTATTTTCTTTTGTTCTCGATCCTGTACCTTTATGATTATTTTTTTCATTTATACGTGTGTTAAACTAAGAGACACAATATCACAGCGAATAAAATAGGCACCATTGGCATGGTATTTACTTTCATACCCAAAATATCTGACTTTATGTCGTGGCCAGAATGTGCACGAAGTCAGTAAAATAATAATAGGAAGCTTCATGAAGCATGTACTTATGATTTGTCAGGGTTCTTGGTATCGTGGCACCTACTGACAAAATTCAATTCAGTAGAGAATAGTGGCCGACCGCACGGTAGATTTGACAATGCACATAGGAAAGCTAGATCTAGACAGATCAATATGTGCTGTGTTTGGTATATTTAGTGAAATCTGAAGACTGGCACAGAATATAAAGTGTTTCTAACTCTCTTGCCTTACAATCAGAACACCTCATCTAAGTTAATTTACTCCCCTATTTTTCTCCAGAAAACCTCAATAAATGCCACCGACACATTTCCTTCCTCTAGATAATCTCACTTCATAGCATGCTTGAAATCATGTGGTACGTTTCGTCACATAATACAGAGGAACTCAATCTATGAGGGCTGTTGCCACGTTCATTATGAAGAAGAAAATACAGACACATTATAATTCATACTTTAAATAAGGTAATTCAAAATATAAATAGATATACTTGTATTAATAAACTTAATTAATGCACATGAAACTATCTGCAGGACACAAGCAAGGGCAGCGCTGTCATTTTGATCAAAAGCAGTCGTGAAGAAGACGAGGGAGAACTCAGATAAAATAACCTAAACACACGAAATAATCCAAATATTGGAACCAAATTGTTTGTATATCCCTGAGTAAGAGCGGTCGCTTCTTCAATTTTCTATTAATCAAAACCACCGCAATGGTCTCGCGAACACTCGAAATATTTCATTTCCGCGTGTGCGTTCGAACAACATTAGAGCGCTCCAGAATTATTCATAGGATGTACTCTATGTGTGCAGCGCGCAGACGAATAAATAACCCACGAGATCAGCGGAGAGTAGTCGATATTGTTGCAGCTTCCACGTTGTACGGTAGCAACGCACTCTTTGTTTCAGCTATAACTAGTTCCGCGCTGCGGTGAGTTTATCATGTTGTAAGATGGAGAAATATTTATCCAGAATGGGCTAACGATGCATGTAATTTCCTGTCCACGAACATTTTAACGAAATTTACACAGAAACCTCGGAGCAGAATAGTGTGTCAATGACGTTGTCTTCGTAATCTTGTTGTAGTTATTTGGAAATTTAATATTGACAATGAACATTTGAGAATGGTCAATATCACGATGATAATTACTGTTGACATTCAATAATAGGTCAAACACTGGAAAGATATATGTTCTGTGAAACATTGGAGACCTTATCAAGATATGATTTTTTTAAACAACTGATTGTACATCAATTAAAAGAGTAATGTATTTCATTTTCTTCCTATGTCCAGATTCATAATTCTCGAGGTGACGGGCCCCCAGGAAATCATTTATTTTGTATATCCGGGTCGACTATTATTCCTATTTCTTCTTTCGCCCTAGTTTTTTCTCCAACTCAAGAAGAAAAAAAAATCCTTTATCTAGATTTGCTAGATCGTTTCCTTTCTTCTTTGTTTCACTGATGTATTGCATATGTTTGACAATAATACTCCAATACCTCGCGGTCTACCACTTAGCACAGGCCTTAAATATCTGCGAAGAAGTAAGATATAAAACGAAAACGAAAGGGGATGAAACTGGCCCCTCGTTCTTGTTGACATCTCGTTACCTTCCACGCTCTGCTGAGCCCCAGGGATTTTCTTCCCACTCCCGAGATTCACCAAGGGTCAACTATTTTTTATCGCGATCATTTCTTTCGGACTTTGTACCTAGATCACGCAGATACTTCTAGTAAAAAATAATTGTAAATATTAAATATAATGAAAAATAACAATATTTCACAGAAAATTTACAGAAATTATAATCAAGTTATACTTATGCATTGTGCAAATTATAATTGTATGCCCATTATTTACTCAGATAATCATGACCTATGCAATTAAATGAAACACTAAATAAATAATTTCTTCCAAATACTGTGTGTCTCAATTACTAGACAATCATTTTCAAAAAAGAGTTACGGGTATGATCTTCTCAAAAAATAGATGTATAACTCTTCTATAATTACATTTATTCAGTACATTCCTTCCCAACGTTTTGAGGTTTTATGGTTGACCTCTTCTTCGGAGCTGTGGATTGTTACAAAAAGATGAAATCTATTTCAATTACATTTCAGTTAATATTTTAAAAAATTAAAAAAATTATGGAAGATTACACTGCAACCTTCTCTGTCAATAGTTTATTTAAGACTGTGTCCTTATATACGGTTATCTTTGCGAACTGTTCATTCAAGTGACGGTTTTTCTGGAGTATCGCTGGTGACCGAATGATTGCACTGAATTTTCTTAACTCGATAGCAATGAGTTCGTCGTTCAAGTAATTTCAAACGTGTGATAGTTGAAAACCTTATATCTGATCAATTTATGACGTCATTCACACCTGGAAAACTAGTTTTTTTCTGTCACGCGAATTGTTTTTTCATAAATCCAATATTGAAGAAAACAAGTAAATCATCACAGAAAAAAATGCATTAAAATACAACTATCTGTATATTACTTCGTATGCATAATAATGAACTGATTTTGGATGCCAGCGAGAGACATTCAGTAATGTCTCTATATGTCAAAGAAAAACAAGAAAATGAGTCAGGTTTTCAAATTTTGGTATGAATATGAACTACTGACGTTTTGTCTGAATCTAAGATTTAAATAACGCGGAGACTTCTTGTGATGCAATCTTGATATAGTGAATGTATTGTTGGTGAGTAGGTAAGTTCGGAAACACAGAGCTAAAAATTATGTATATAGGAAACGAACTCATCAGTCTTGTTTACGTCGTTGAGGTAGAGGCGGGATAAGACCAGGTGCGGATTTCTCAACTACTGCGTGTACGCAAAGAACATGTGATAGATTGCGTGTAGAAGATGCAATTGTCATAAATTTTTCGATTGCATCTATCTAAGTATTTCACTCGTAAAATGATCAAATGTTACTAACCACATTTACCTAGCAATACTATGAGAAATGTTTCTTAAAATAATTGTTAGTTAAAATCAAATTTGGTATAATTTTCTCTTCCAATTTCGTAATACTGCTACTGTGGGAGTATTGTAATAGAGAACGAGATAAGTGATAGTTTTCCTCAATTTCTGGGAAAGGTTCCAGATGAACTTACACTTTAAGTTTCGCGATGAAAACGTAACGTGCGTGTGTGACGATTTGATTCCTTGATTATACATGTGCGAAACGATCGATTAATATAGAAGGATAACCGCATTGTGTTCCACTGGGAAAACATTAATTCTTCTTCATGGCAACATCAGGCGTTGTTATGCGCATGAAATAATGAGAAATTAAAAAATCGTGGTCGAAAGAACGTATAGATACTACAGACATGAATAAATATACTTGGGAAGACTAAGGAAACGTGTTTCATGAAATACTCTTTATCTGAATGACTGACGTTTCACCGACTTTTGCCAAATTAGAAAAAAATTTCTAAGACTTTCGACGAGGAATTTACAGTGCCAGATTTACGTAAGACGCTTAAAAAACTATAGAAGAGGGAGGGAGAGTCATTCTTGGAGAACACAATGTGAAAGGAAAATATTGTATATATATTTCTAAAGTTTAAGATAAACTGAAATTCACTTTTATTTATGTTTTTACTCTCACTGTAATAAAATACGAATTTTTTGTTGCGCTAATCGCTTTAGATGATAATACAATAAATTTCTGTGAATTTCAACAAGTAACATATGTTCAACACCGGAGACAAGTGTCAGTTGAACACATAAGTCCCTATTATAGCTTAGACACCTATCAAATAAATCTGACCCTGGAAATATGTATTCATTACCATCGCAAGTACTCTCATGTTAAATCAGAGTGAATTATTCTATCTCCTATAGAATGAGGTAATTCAGGAACTTAATCAACGTATTTGTTGAAAAGACTGAACAAAAATGAAGATATCACGAAAAACACCAAACATTATCTCTTTTTCTGGAGTCTTCTGTACCCGTGGCGTAGTGCCCAGCGTACTTGCCTTCTGCCTCTGGTAGAATTAGTGGTAGTGTACCAAGCACATTTTCTTAAAGTACTCCCGTTCCTTCGATTTTGCTCTGCCTTTCATTCCACCATGCGAATGGAAGGGAAAAGAATAGCAGGAGAGCACATTGCAGGTGAAAGTGTTCACAATACAATGAAGGAGTATGCAGGAAGAGAAATTTGTGTGAGGAAAGTGACCGAGAAGAGTTGAAATAGTTACGCAATGCGAGAGTGATAATTACAGACATTAAGTGGACGCAGACAGAGGTGAATGTTTAAGGGGAATATTCCCTGTTATTAACCAAAAGGCAAAGGAACATGATTTTGTATAGTGAATGGAATAAATGAAATAAAAAATGCCTTTCATTCCACAACAACAGTCATTCATTATCATTCCACCCTCATATTATTCTTATGTCTCTCCACCCTCATATTGCTCATGAATCATGAGGTGTATCTGGAAGGTCCTACGCCACTTTTGAAAATCCACTGGCAAAACAAGAGAGGCACCATCTTATATTTGTATTACATACCTACAACGTAAATTTTGTAAATATAACAAACTTTAAATTCTGATCGAAGCGGACTTCGACTTACAAATATTTAAGGTGGAACTAGCGCTCCGAGTTAGTCAAATCGCTGAGATGAATATTTTTGCAGTAACTGTTTCGTAATACAAGGTTGTGAATTACAATGATGAAAAAATATGTTTCAATTTCTGTCTATGGTGTAGTATTTATGGTATAGTATAAACAATATGCAGTAACTCTCTTGACTCGTTTGAAATTCACAAGAGCTTGTAAAAACATGTCGGTCGTGCTTTATGCATCATATCTCGGAAAAAGTGAAATAGCTTTTTCAAATGTCCGATAATATAGATAAATATTATGTGAAAACTAGTAAGGAAAATTTACTACAAATCAAAGTAAACTTCCATCACTTTCGTAATTCAAAAATTGGTCTTTTTTTGAAAATATGTCTTTCTTCAATAAGAAGCAATGTTTTACACCAATTATAATTGCAATTAATTCATTTTAATGACCGGTGAGGAATGTTTTTTAAGTTGAAATCGCAAGAAATACTTCTTACTCTGTTTATTTACGCCGATTTCAGATATTTTAGTGATTTAATTCTACCTACGCTAGTACATTAAAAGTTAAACATATCCTTATGGAGATTCTATACATATTTAGAAAAGTTTAAAACCACACATGAGAGTCGAGGAGACCTGTCACGTTTCCTTAAACCATAGCCTTGTGGGATTCTTGCGCTTCCAGTACACGCACCTGCAACTATTCTCCAGAGATAACCTGTCACCTTGTCTCCCTGGTGGATCACTAGCTGACAGGATTTCCCTTCTGGTGAATTGTCTCCAGCCTCGTCGGAGAAGGTCGCAAAGGAGAACGAAACGGTAAATCAATTCTACAGAACCTTCTCATTCCATTAGATGCAATCATGTACTTCGTACTTCATGAAACTCGTACTCGTTAAAATAATGTTGTTAGATTAGGACTGGATTTGTGCTTTATTTTCTTTACTGATAGTATATGTTCATGTTAAAGAAATTAAACATATGTAATCTTTTGACGCTGAATATCTTGAAAAATATGTAAATAAGTAATGGTAGTACTTACTTCACATATTTTTCAAGATATTCAGCATTCATTCGAGTGTGACATTCATACGTCATAACTCGATAACGAAATCTACCAAAGAGCAGTGAACTTAAGGAAACTTTTATTCTAATTTTTTAACTTCAACAAATTGTTAAGTCACCATTGTGATCACAAATTAATTTCGTATTTAATATTTCACTAGATATTTTGTAAGTAAAGCACAATAAGGAATTTTTAAGGAATATGCAAATAGCTTTAAAACAATTACATGGTTTCACATTTGATTATGCAAGAGCACTGCTATCTCCAAAATGTATTCCAACTTTATTCCAACTGCACAAGAGTACGGAATTTGCTGACTCATTATCCGACGTTAGTGTGTCATAATTTGTTCGGAAATCCAGAGGAAGTATAACTTCTCATTTTTCCATATCACTTCTCATCAAACCGCGTTCAATAAACCGCTTGATGAGAGGTAAATATGTATACTGTCAGCCCGCTATGCATTGAAAACCTATGATCTGCATTATTCATGCTCTGAATGTATTTGAAAATTTCTCAGCCACGAATAAAATGTCAGCAAACTTGTTTTCTAGATATTTTAATTCAATTAATTACCGGAAAATAATCTGGTCACAATCTATTATAGAGATGCAGAGAGGATTTGACATCACAGCTAAAACGGAGAAAAAGTGCAGTACATTAGCTCCATTTCTTTTTTCAAAACCATTTTGAACCCGTACTTTTTTAAGGAAAGAAATCTCTTGAGTCGTGATTAATCTCTACCCATTTCCCTACTTCACCAGGGAATCTCTGGTTGGGCCACGTATCATCAAAGTGACGTGGCGCCATTCAGAGCACTCTGACGGCGATCCGAATGAGCCGTAGGATTTATGAGGAAATTGACGCTTGAGCTGCGCATATTGTACCCGATTATTCTGCCCTCTGTCTCAAATCCTTCGCGTAAATTTTGAATAATTGCTTCTCTTATTAATGGCTCTTCGGAGCGGCGCTTGGTTCCGACTGATATTACGATGACGCCTCGCGATTTCCGCTCGGAGAATAATTTCACGAAAGGTTCCGCTTTGTGTTACTATCGCTCAGCTAGATTTTTCAGGCTTATCTTCTCGAAACTACGTGATTAATTTTGTGAATTATGAATGAAAACATTTTCCTAGTTTTTTATGTTCGATATGATGTATGTCGCAATACTCTGTGATGGGAGTTTTATTATTTTTAAGGTAATTTTCGTTTTAATTTCATGTTGTTGGTTTTATTTCCTTCAATGCACCTAAAAAGAGTGATGACTGCGGTGTATGTGAGGATGTGTGAGAAGAAAACCGAGTACAGGGACAGCCCACGAGAGAGTCCCTTTCCATATCCTGCTTTGAAAACGATGGTGCAGTATGCGAATGTGCCATTTGTATATTCCTAACTAGCAAACATCGTCCTCAACTGACTCTTAATCAGCTCACATTCTCCCTCCAGGTGTCACAGAGCACCTACACTACTGGGAAAGGAATCAGTTTTCATTTCATAGTCATTGGGTACGAGTGCTGTGCATTGCTTCAGTGTAAAATATTCTACTAAGCAGTCAAATGTCATGGCCTGTAGATGAGCGCAGCGGAAATAACGCAGATAGAAGGGTCTGCGGCGAGTAAATACAACCCAATTTTTTTTTTTTTTTTGATATGAAGTGAATGTTTGGGGTCGAGCACGTAAGTCTGGTCAGCACATTTCCGGAGGTCAGTACAGTGACGTTCTCGTGGGACAGTCCTTACACGACTGCGTAGTTACATTCTAACCGCGATACCATCTTTCACCCATATGTACAGTGCGGACGCGAGCCGTATGCTACTAGTCTAACTACAGACATGTCATTTTTGACCATTTATCTGTCAATGCAGGATAAAACAAGTTTAATTTCGTACATTCAGCAATATGTTTACCTCTTTGTTGATAAGAGCAAACTAAGATTTTTTTTCCCCAATAGTGAGTGAATGTTTTTCAAAATGTACCCCCGATACCCCTCTCGCTTAAAGCTATTACTGAAGGCCATGAGCGCAGATGGAACGTTCGCACTGTATTGCTTAGTGGGCCTTTTCAACAGGGATTTCCTCACACCATACAATTGTTGGTTAGGTACTTAACGTTTTCGAGCTGGCCAAGAGCACTCCTTCCCACACTTATGTGAGTCAGTCAGTTGGTATCAATTAACAGACTGAGATGTCACAATGCTGGTAAAGAGACTGTTCAACCACCCTAAAGATTCTGACGTCGTCTTCATGGGGATGAAATGCGGCCTTATGACCAGGCGTCAAAGATAAAAATATCTCGCAAAGTATTCGCGGTCAAAGTCAATATTTAACCCTCTCACCAAACTGCGTCACTGTTTTTATGACAAAAGCGATTAATATATCTGTGTAATGGAGTTCAGTGTTTCTGTTGTTTACGTCAAGCCAATGTCATGATGATAAAAGCATATGTTAATACTTGATCATCACAGAATGAAGAGGCATTGCACCAATTCACTCCATTCCCTAGGCCGACATAAGGAGACACATTACCGCGCAAATAGTGATAAGTTCACAAACCAGTTTTTCTTTACCATGTCAACAAAAATTTAACAGTACTGGTTTTGATTTAATTACAATAGAATAGTTCGGAAAAGTTTGTATCGCTCTTTCTTTTTAAAGATTTCGACACCGGGACAGAATAAATTATTGCTATTGTAAGTGTATGATATGAAACTAGGATTGAGTTAATTGGTTCTGTCTGTGACAAAAATCAGATCTATAGAAAATAGCAATTCTTTCCTCTATGACTGCAGTAATTAAGTTATCCAGTTTATCAGCAAGGAGAGAGGCTAATTAAGTGGATTGCGATTAGTTAATGCAAAGTAACTTTAAAAGATAAACAATGTGTAATGACTTTCGGGAAAATGCTATCTGTTCTTAATTTTGAGGGGCGTTGTAATACATTCCGATTGCACATTGACAAAGCAAAACAACTACATGGATCTTCCATGTCGGAAAGTGATATTTTGCTTCTGAAAGGTTACTTAGTATCAAAACATATAAAGCGTTAAAATGAACATTATTTAATTTTAAGATTTCAACGACGCAAATAATGTAGTATTCCAAACACGACACTCATTTACCATAATCAAATCCATCTTATTCTGACTATATGCAGGCCCATGTTTCTTACGGGGAGTTGGGTATCATTGGAACCAAAATAAATCAAATTGGATAAAAGTTATTGTATTTATGTTTATGTGTATTATTTTTTCGAAACCCAAAATTCTGAGTATGCTTCCATCAAATATGTAAGGAGTACAGATAACGCGAACCATCAATAGAGACAGAATGGAAGCTACACTTCACAGAGTCTCTGCACAGAGCAGAAGCTTCATGTATATAGCAATATAATACGTTCACGTGAATGACATGGAATCTTTGCACTATTTTTATGTGTTTCAGCAGATACATCCACGTATCTCACGTGTCTCTCTGACATTATACATACGATATCCATGACGACCAAACAATTTAGATGCGCCCTCTCTCTATTGTTTGAACATTGTATTTAGCTCAATTAACTCCGTATGAAGTTAATGAGGCGTATTACTTGAAGCGAGCCTGTGGATAAGACATACGTACGCTTTTGTGCTTCCTGTCTAGGGTTGTCCACAGAATCAAACGATTCATCCAGAGAGGGTTCTCAGGATGCAACTGAGAAAGTTGTCAACCTGTTTAGGATCTATTATGCTTTCTCATATGTAGATAAGCTTTAAATTTGGATTTTAAAGTATACCGTTCTTTGAAGGTACTTCTCTTTATGGCTCTAATTGTAATTTAATACATGTTTTAAATGTTCAAGAACTATAGTCTGAAATATTGTCCTTGAACGTTTTGTTGTATTTCATCTATAGTGATTTGGATGTGAGAAATTTACAATTGGAATACCACTTTTTGTTTAAAAAATGTTTTGTTGTGTTCTTATACATTTGATTTTTCCTGGTATAGAAAAACAATGGTAATGGGCAATTCAATGTTTATCGTATCTCCTTTATAGTTTTGAGGAAAATAACATTTGTAATATTTTTCAAACACAACAATGATGAAAACTGAAAAACATTTCACTAGATTTCAATAAATTTTAGATTTGTTTAGGTAATTCTTATCTGAACTTTTTCAAACTGATATTCATTTGAAGTAGAGCTATGCCGTACAATTCCAGTAGTGATTCCGCGACAGCTGGGAAGCAGTATCACTTAAAGATTCCGATGTAACGAATCTTTCGTTTCATTCAGAGATCAAAGTGTGTCTGAACACGTAATTGATTAAATGTATTATTGCTCTTAATGATTTAATTAATGCATTATAATTGTCATATTGTATATACACTTTTCTCGCATAGTGGCACATACTTTTCAATTGACCCTAATTTCTATATTTGTATATATTATTATTATTATTTGCGAATGGACCCTTGTATAGATCACGCAAAGCTATATGATTTAACTGTTCATTTTCCTCTGTCTCCACACTTCCTTCATTTTTCGCTATGATTTTTCTTCCTATCCTCTGTCCATTTAGTTCCTGCTCTTTTTGGGATTTCGTTTTCCGACTGTACATTCCACGTATCTACCTTCTCTCTGTATAGTTTTCGGTCCAAAATGTCAGATCTTTTTATTCGAGCTTTGTCTAAATCATTTCTTACTTCCTGGATCTATGGGATGGCCTTAATTTTTTCTATGTATTTTAGAATTTTGTTAGGTAGTCTGGTGGTAGGTAGTATATGGCCGTAAAACTTTAGTCTTCTCTTTCTGATGTCTGCCGCAAAGTTAGGTAGTTTTTCAGTTGTTTTTTTGGACCTTAATCTAAAACCCTCTTCAGTCATTTCAGGACCGATAATTTTTCTTATGGTTTTTCGTTCTTTTAATAAATTTTCTAAATCACCTTTTATGTGTAGAGTAAGAGTTTCTCTAGTATACAGGGCCTCCGGTTTAATTACTCTGTTGTAGTGCCTAATTTATGTGCCTATGGAGAGCCATTTGTTGTTGTAGATATTGTGGGTTTATCCGTATGCTCTCTTCAGTTTCTGTAGTCGAATGTTTTGTGCTTTTTTTCTCCGCCTGTAGGTTCGATGATTTCGCCGAGGTACTTGAAATGTGAGGTTCTGTTGACTTTGCCATATTGGGTGTTTAAGGTTTGTATATTGAGTTTTGAGCAAATGAATTAGGTTTTTTGAAATGAAATTTGTAGACCTACTTTTTCTGCTCATTCTTGAAGGATTTCCATTTGTTTGTTAGCTATGCTCTCATTGTCTTCTAATACTGCTAAATCATCTGCGAAGCCGAGACATGAAATTTTGAGGTCATCTTTAGGTCGTCCAAACTGTATTGGTTTCCAGTAATTTTTGTTCCTTAGTTCATTTTCCCATTCCCGTATCACCTTGTCAAGGAAAATATTGAAAAGTATCGGGGACAGACCACCACCCTGTCGAACGCAAGTTTTTTCAGGAATGGTTCGGAAATTTCGCCTATAAATTTGACTTTTGAGGCAGTATCCGTGAGTGTTTGTTTGATTAGACTCAGAGTTTTTGGGTCTAATCCTCGGTCTTTAAGTATACTCTAGCGATTGACGGTCAAGTGAGTCATATACCTTTTTAAAAACTATAAAGGTGCAAATTATTGGAATATTTCTGACTGCTTTACATTTAGAATGGTTTTTAAATTAGAAATTTTTTCTGTGCAGGATCGGCCGGAGCGGAAACCTGCCTGTTATTGTATTCTCTAGTTGTTCTTGGATTCTTTGAAGAAGACATGCTGAGAAAATATTGTATGTGACTTGAAAAGAGAAATTCCTCTGTAATTGTTCACGTCTGCTCTGTCTCCCATTTTATGAAGTGGGTGAATAAGAGCACATTTCCATTCTTCGGGCAGTTTTTCTGTTTTTCAAATACCCTCAATAATTTGTGTCAATTCTTTGAGAGAGTTGAGGCCTAGGTTCTTTAATAGTTCGGCAATGATGCCATCTTCTCCAGATGTTCTATTGTTTTTTAATTTATGAATATGTCTCTGTATTTCATTTTTCGTGGGTGGAGCAGAAGCCGGATTCGTATATGACGCGATGTGTTCTGGAAACCTTGTTCGCGGTTCGGGGCAGTTAAGAAGTTGGTCAAAATAACGGGCTAGTTCCCCACAATTTTCTTGATTGTTAAGAGTGAGTTTCCCATTCTGTTTTCTAAAGCATAAATTTTGTGGAGTATATCCGCGAATTTTGCATCCGAAAGTCTTGTAAAAATCCCGCATGTTGTAGTTTTGGAAATCATTTTCGATGGAGATTAATTGATCTTTCAAATATCTCCTTTTGGTTTGTTTGATAGTCTTTGCTACTTGTTTTCTGATTTTGTTGAAGTGTAGTTGATTTTCAGGAGACTTATTGCTGTTATAATTCAGGAAGGCCCTTTTTCTCTCTTCCAGTGCTCTGTCACAGGTATTATCCCACCAAGAGTGTTTCGTATTCTTCTTGCGAGGGCATAGTTCGTTTGCTTTTTGACTAATTTTCTTTTGAAATGTTTCCCACGTGTTTGCTGGAATGTTTTCCAATTCCTCCTTAAAATTACTTTCTTTTATGCTTTTATGCTTATGCTGTATTTTCCGGGGAGTGAATTTAATTTTGACACGCACCAAATAATGATCTGAATCAATGTTTGCCCCACGACGAACCTGAATATTGTGTATTTCTTTCTGAACTGGGTATTATATTGCCATATGGTTTATCCAAATTCCGAATAGGTGACCTCTAAGTCTTCATTTTTTGGCTAGCTTTCTTAAGGAACTGGACATGATTTTAAGATTATTTCGTTGGCATAGTTCAAGAAGCCTCATACCGTTTTTGTTTGTGAATTTGTGTGCTGGATATTTACCGACTGTTTTTGACACTCTTTTTCCTTACCAGTTTGCGCATTAAAGTCACCTAATAAATTATTTGTATCGTCTTGGGGTATTTTCGATGTAACTTCCTCTAGTTTCGTCCAAAATACTTCAGTTTTTAGTAAGTCTTTCTTGTGGGATATATTAGTAGGAGCATGAACGTTGATTAGGGTACATTTCTTGTTGGCGCACTGTATACGAAGAGTCATTAATTGTTCACTAATAGGAGTTACTTCTAAAATTGAGCCAATTATTTTCTTGTCTATGATAAAAGCTATTCCTAAAATTGGAGCTCCATTCGCTACACGTTTTTCGGTTTTGCTTTTGAATATGCGATAGTTTCCATAATCCATTGTGTCTTCATCTGTATATAACTTGTAATTAAAATTTAAAAACTTCAAATATATTGATTTGATAATTCGAAAATTATTTGTATCGGAAGAGAAAATGCTTGATTATTCTTTTGTCCACACTGATATTTGAATCCTTCTAAATGGTAAAATCTGCTTTGAAAAATAATCCTTTGTTTGAGTGATAAAATATATTTTCTTACAAAGTATTTTAATAATTGAAGAATTAAATCTCCCGCTGTTCTTTAGTTTTACGAGGATCTAGTAAGTGGCGCTCCGAGTGGTCATTGAGAGTACTAACTGGACAGTTGGCCAGCGTGAAGGGAGTAGGCGCGGAAGAAAACTTCATTCAAATTATTGTTTTTGTCAGAGCCAGAGTGATAGCCTCAAGATCATTATCCTTCAACTATTTAAATTGGTAAATAAATGAAATGAGGTAAATCAACGAAGAACAGAAATGTTGTGTTTATAAATCGAGATTAATTTCATTTTTTACCATTTAGTTAGGGTTTTTCTACGAGAAGAATGAAACGATCGTATTCTATGTCCATCCCAGATTTCTACTTCTTGATATCAAAGAGTAGTTATTTGTTAAATGATATGTTAAACGATGCTATCAAATTGATGTGTGATTTTCCTTTATGTGGATTTCGGATACTCTAAGGCAGGAATATCACATCCAAAGCTTTTCTCCTAATTGGATCTCACATCCTATCGTGTTAATAACGGCGACGAGTCGGGAATCGAACCCGGAATTCTTGCATTGATCGCAGGGGTTCACCTGACCGATAGTTATCACGTATCTTCTGCACGAATAAGGTACGCGGATGAACTATATGCTATCGTGTTGTCTAAGTGTAATACTATGATTTTGGAACTTATAAAGGGGATATTATATTTGTATTTAATTCATACTTACAATCCGAAAGTCTTAAAAATAATACCATTCAAAAGTTTCAAAAGTGAGTTAGTTTATTTCTTTAAGTCTTCGGTTTTAAGAACGAAAAAGTAATAATCACAAAGGTTGCACGGGTTTTACTAAATTTAAACTACCATTATATATGTCTGTAAAATTATTTGACGAAAGAATACGAATTCGTACAACGTGACAAAATGTTCTGTTTATGTTATGTAGAAGTGTCATCATAAAATACTTCATTAAAAATATCTCAGTCGATGTAAGTACGGTCTTTCTCCCGTGGAAAGATTCATATGTCCAAATTTCAAAAATTATTATTGCGAAAGAGGCAAAATGGATACGTCTTGACGAAAAAGTAGAACAGCTTGCTCGAAACCAACAAGCACCTACCTGCATAAAAACCGTTTCAAACTCACGACATCCAGTCGGGTTTTAAGGGTTATCACATATATGAAGATAAAATACAAATCAAGTACGAAACACGTCTTGAAATTGCTACAGAAATTTATAATTTGAATGGTAAAATAGCGAGAGGTATGTTCAAGTTCTCCAGTTGTACTACTTCTTGATACTTCTTGAACGCTTGTTTTTATATAGAATACCTCCCGGACTTGTTAAAAATAGCTCATATCAAAATACTTATAAAATCAGATGAAAATGCTGAAAAAAGTACAATACTGCAGACCAATATATTTTTCCGTAATAGCTAAACATTGGGAAAAGCTTTTTTTTATGAAACAAATGATGAAGATCCCAGATCATCAATATGGTTTACGGTGTAATAATTCTACCTACCTTAGATCAGGTATCAGGTTGTTGCAGTCATAAAAAAAGCATTCGAAGAAAATGAGTTGTTCCGCAGTTTTTTGATGAGACACAAACCTTTGACAGGGTCTGGCAAGATGAAATCTATAATAATCTAAGAAAACACTTTTTTTTTTAAATGTCTGTCGTATGCTTGAATCATTTATAAGGTTAAACAAATGGAAAATCAATCAATTATTTATCGAATGTTTGCTTGCGTTACTTAGGGTAGTGTGCTCGTGTCATTTCTTCATCTGCTGACTTATCTTGTACACGTACAGATAGTAAAACAGCAGTTGCTGCCTTTGCTAATGACACAGACAAATTATCTGCGAGTGCATCTCAAGCTCAAGATGCAGTTAACCTTCAGCTGACTCTTAATCAATGACAAGATGAACACAGGACTTATAAACAGAACAGTTAAATGAACAGAAGTCCTCTCACGCCCCATAAACGTAGACTTACCATATCACGTTTATTTAAATGTTCAGCGAAAACCACAAAGTATTTTGTGTGATATTGGGGTGAGAATCTTGATAAACGACTAAAATGGAAAAACTATGTGTTCAGACATTTTTAGATATCGTATCATTAGACAAGTGGACAATCTGTGGATTCTATGCTCTTTGTGCCGATTGAGTGACACCTCTCGATTGTTGAACTTCCATGAACAATTTCTTCAAATCTCACAGGTCCATTGAAAATTTACGCCTTTGAGTTTAAAAAAAAAGTAAATGAAATGGTTGGACATAGTATGACTGGTTTAATTAATTACAGACTCGTTTCTAAATTATACTGGAATCCACGAGGCTGCACTTCCCCGCCAGAACAATTTGCAATAACTTGACATTACGTAATATCCACGCCAGCGACCCAGATATACAAATGATACGGCCAACCTGTAACGTCACGCTATCGATCGATCGGTCGACCGACCTACCAACCAATCGCGAGCAGCGCGAGTCTCCAAAAAAAGGCGAGCCACGACATGTGAACTCTCTTTCTCTCTCTCTCTACAAAACTAGACCGAGGAGTCAACATCAAATATGTTTTAGTACTATCATCACTTGGTAAGCAAGCCGACGACTTCTTCAGTTTGTACCTGGCGACTGCTAGGGGAACTATTTCAACCTATAGATTATCTCATGAGGGCATCGGCACGCCGTTGAATCGCCACATGATAAGCAGTCAGCTATTCAACCTCAACTGCACACCGACTCAAAATCATCAACTGGACATCGATCCCACGCCATCCAAGCTGAATCTTTGAAGGAACGGATCGCCTCACCTCATCACAGTGTATCACCTGAACTTCAGATTTGTATTATTTCATTACTTTCAACTTTCATGTTTCATGTCATTAAATTGTTTGTTGGCAGACCACGGTTTAAACGCACCTCATCTACCTTCCTCATGTTCTGTAATTGGCCCGTACATTCATGGACCTTCGAACCCAAACCTCATCCTACACGTACTAGGAATTTCAACAACAATTTCGGTACACTATGCTTACAAAGAAGCTCACCAGGTAAGGCTAAAATTCCTGCAAATATATTGACTAACTGAACGTAAGCGTTGATGTGTACTAATAAACAAGTATTCTTATATGTAGAGAGTAGTATCAATTAATGAATGTAAGTCACAATTAACTACCTACAGCAAAACTTTATGGTTCTCATTCTGATCTGGACATACAGAGCCCAATTTTGGGAATGTGCCTAACAATCAAATTAACAACCAACAGAAAATCTTTTTCTTCATCTCCCAAAATCCCAACGCACCATTTCAACCTACAATCACAAAATACAATCTCGAATTTTTTAATAAATGCTTGACAATATTTTTCAACCTCCGACAATTCCAAATTTTACCCCTGGCACTCCATCTGCATTCGATGACATTGGCCTAACACTTGAAACGTGGCAATATATTCAGCGAAACAACCTAGGCAAAGCAGGTGGTACTGAAAGGGTCGTCGGTTCACGGATAAAAATGCCACCAAATATATCGCACATGTTCTCTCCTGCATATTCAACTCATTTATCTCACCTCCCTCTTTCACTTCTTCCTGGAAAATTGTAAGAATTATTCCTTTCTTACTCTAATGAGAACTCTAATATTCTTGAAAACCATCACCCTATCGGCAGTTTGAGGGGAACTGCTTCCGTTTTAGAGAAACTTTTCCAGAAAATTATTATATATTTGGTAAATTAAATAAATTTTTACTCAATTACAAAGTTATAAACCCGAAAAATGCTTCAAAAAGTGTTTCGGTTTCTACACAAGTTCTCCATTAACCTCTAGAAATTTCTTCATCATTTCACTTTAAATGCTGCCAGCTGATTTCTTTGACTTCACTTTTCTTCGCTTTTCTTTGTGACCTTCTTCTCCGCTAAAACTCGTTCTATTCTTTCTCTTTCTTTGCATTATGTTTTGCGGATCTTCATTGCTAATCCGAAATTCTTTATCTGTAACAATAGTAAAAATACTCCCTACTCAACATCAACACAGGGGTCCCCTGGGGCAGCATTTTGTCCCCAATACTGTTTTCCCTTTATGTTAAACATATCGGACAGGAAAATTCAAAGGACTTAAAAATGCGTCATAAACTTTACTAACGGTGACAGAATACCATATATACTGGACAAAAACTATTACTTTAGCGTAGACAAATGCCAAGCTATAATTTTTACCTTCTGGTAAAAATTACTACTTTATTAAACGTACGATGTATGTCCTTTCACTGTTGACAGTAACTTCATTCTCAAGATAGACTCAGTCAAATATATAGGACTCAACTGTTTCACACGACTTCTCTGGAAGAATAACTAAAAAATGACATAAAAGTCTTCTCTTTTTTTTTGCAGTTATAACAGACACATATGATAAATTATTTCTGTATTACGCTTGTATTCGTAGCACCGATCTGTGAGGCGTATGGTTCTATTCTCAATCCTCCAGCCTGGAGCCTTTCCAACTGGCCGAAATTCGCGCGCTGCGTATACTAATTTGTCTCAATTCATAATCAACATACAACTTCGACATAGATATAATGTTACTCAAAGCATGACTGTCATTCCTTCGACGGTGAAAGAAATGCAAATTTTATTGGACCGACCAGATTTATTCATATGTTACGCTTAACAAACGAATGCTTATAAGCAATACACTGATGAGAAGGCAATATACTGCCTTCTGACGCTACTTTTAATTCCTCCTCCTTTTCTCCATTATATTTATTTGTAAGTTTTTATTTCGCTTTCTCCGTTGCTTCAGGGATTACGAATCAAGTTATAATAAACACTAGCGGAAATTTACACTTTTTACTTTTTTATATAGGTAGTATATGGAAAGTATTGTAATCATGAAAAAAATTCGAAAGCGCGGTTTCGACGGAAATATCCGTATTGACGATCCCTGATATTGGTGATCTGAGAAAGTGTTTTTTGCCGTTACGTCCGTCCGTCTGTACGTCTGTGCGCAGCGATTCTGAGTAACTGGATGAATCAATTTAATTCGCATTTCGTATTTACAGTAGAATGTACTTGTTGTTGATGCACGTGCCCTATTTTTTCACGTTAAAATAAAGGGTACTTCACATGAAAGTCAAAGTACTCTTTCAAATGTTTTCAAAAACGGCTCCAACGATTTTGCTAAAATTTTATGTACGTAAAGTACAATTAGTATGCATTACATCCGCATTAGCGGTGTTTCGCTTGAAAGTTTGGTGTAGGTGCAGTAAAATAATTTTCGTCGGCTACACTTACACATTAGTTTACTGTTTCAAGAAGTTTGAATAATATTTCGCAGTGTAAATGGACCAAGCGTACGTAGAATACACTTTTCGTCAACTGAAATGAAAGATATGATAATGATAAAATATACGAGGACAGCAAACGCACTGCAGATACGAAAATACATCAACTACTTTACACAGTTAAAGTTACAATAATTCAAAAGAGACAATGAACATCTGGTTTGTCGGTGGATTACTTGACAGACTTCGGATTAATTCTGGAGCACTTGCGCGTGACGCAGACTTCGTGTTACATAACGAGGTAGTGGCAGCAGGGCTGAAGAACTCCCAAGACCAGTAGCATAGCGTTCAGGACCGGTTAGAACGGGTGATGTGGGAGGTATCGTCTCTTCTCCAAGTGATGTGTCTTGGAGTGGAAAACATAAATCAGGGTGGGTAATAAAAAATATTAATAAATTTTAAAAAATTGAATATTAATGAAACTTTTATAAGAAAGTTTGTCAACGGTATAAAGTTCATTAAATATATATGAAAATTGTCGGATAGGTTGTAAGTTTTCGTAGAGTATATTACCTGACTGGGATATTCTTTTGAGTGTATTGACTGACAATGAGCATAAATTACATCGAAGACAAGTTAATTGATGTGAGAAATAATGCAAATCAAAAGATGCATAGTAAATTAGTAAAAAATAATATAGTGCATATGTTCTATTGCTATTTACTCAGCAAATTTACAAAAACTCTCAGAGACAATAGAAAAAATTGTATAACAGGAATAATATAATAATATATAGTTAGTATACAATGTATATTTGAAAGAGAAAAAAAATCTTCTCCTCTGTGGCTTGAAAAATATGTTTAGGTAAATTTTGGAAAACCATCCCTTAAGGGATGAACGAAACCGAAATTTCAAGTATCCTGGGTGTCAATTCGCTTAAATTTGTCAAATTACAAACTTGTGTCGCAATATGCCACGTTTTACAAGAAATTGGCGATTACCGCTCGCACAACTAAATTTACTCTGGTCTGCGAATTTGTTTGTGAGAAAGAGCATTTATGTTTTTCTTAGAACATAAGAGTTAAGTATCAGCAAAACTGGAATATGATCTGAAGAATAATCACCCATATTTTCTACTTTTACATAATGATTTCATGTATCCTTAGGGATAAAGAAGTCACTTAAGTCTGGAATCTATTAATAGTTCCCATCGCTTATCGAGCACGTTGGTTTTTTTCGACGAATGGAACTAACAAGACCATTGATTAATTGCCCTAAATAGCTGACCTTTCGTAGAAATCAAGCGGGATCTCCAAGCCGTTTATTTTGCATTGAGGTCTATAATAAATCTTGATGCACCTTTAAGGAATATTTTTTTCAACATTTCGCACAAAAAAAAAAAATATCGGAATACCTTCAGGACACTAATTTCAATCGAACAGAACGTCACCCTAATCGAAGAAGCTATGTATTGTCCCCTTCAGAACAGAATTAAATAAGAGAAGTTAAAAACATACGAAGTGTTAAGTCTTGAAATTGTGAAAATTTTCGATTTTGATATTTTGACGAAACGATCGGTTTTGATATCGAGAAGATATTTTTATAGGATTCCGTCTGTACATCTGAATGTCGTCTGTACGTCCGTTTACGCACACCGACTCTGACTAGACTGATGACTCAATTTTTCGTTCGCATCTCGTATTTCGTGTTGTAACTACTTCCAGTCGATGTACCTGCTTGAATTTTTTTATTACTGCAACATTCTTGTACTTCATCTGAAGGCCAAAGTACATCTCGTAACATTTCTTCAAAACGGCTCAATTATTTTCCTAAATTTTGTGTGCGATATTCGCTTAATAGTTTGGTTCCTGCGAACAGAGGAGTACATATGCGATGGATTTAGATTGTACAAGAAATTATTGTAGAAATGTGTCATGTTTGTAATGGAATCAATTTTGTAAATAAGCGACGTTTCAGATATACCCACATAAGGACGAATTTCAAGGACTAGAACTCATATAAGGGCAGCCACATTACTGCTTTATTCACTAGTGGATTATGCTTTTCACTTTCTTCAATCATGCTTTATTTTTCTCTCTAAAATTCTTAAATAGTTTATACAAAATTCTGTAATATTTTTAGAATGAAAATTACTCTTAATACATGAAACTGTGACCTCTACGAATCTAGACCTCTGTAATAAATAAAAAAATTTCATACAAGCATTACATTTGAAAATATACATTGTTAATCAATACTGAAGCACAATGGGAGTATGGAACTATTTAAAACATGAAACGTGTAACCTCATTAACCTTAAAACAGCATTCTCTTTCGAAGATTTGAATTTTAAGTTTCATCGAAATCTTCACTGATGGCGTCAATATAGAAAGCAGTTAACTGAAAGCAAGCTGCAAGTAAGCTTCACAATTTTCTTCTCCATATAAAAATCTGCCTAGATTAAAAAACTCCTTTACACTGAAGCGCACGATGGAAGCAAATTTATCCAACTGAGCCATAAAAAATACATTTGGAATTTGCTACTCATGGTTTTCTTTATTCAAATATACAGTTGGATATCGGTGAGGCGATACTAGTATTAATTTATTCTCAAATACACATGTTTGAATTATAAAGCATTGAGCACTATGATTTATTTCTTAAAAGTATGATGTATTATGTATCCCAAAGCTAGTTATTTTCTGTCACGTAACTGCCGTGTTCAAAGTTATGTTAGCAACCATATATGGAAAGTTCCCATCTTATTTGTAATGCTTTGTGGTTTCACTGTATATTACATTTATCACAGCTGTTTCAAGTAATGCAGGATTGAAATTCGCCTTTTTGAAGGTGTGTGTCAAGGAATGTGGCATTAAATATTCAGAAAAAAAAAAAATATGTTTGCTCTTCTAAAGATTCTGCGATGATGAAATTTGGTATGCAATTAGTGAAGACATATTTTTAACTCAGATAGTTAAATGTTTGTATTGATAAAACTTGAGGTTTTATTTGTAACTAACTTCAATTATTTATGTAAAAAATTATGTCACCTCTTTAGGCTATAAAAAATGTTTTTAAAGCTGAAACTTAATGTAACTTAGAAGAAAGATTAACCACTCACATTTAATATAAATACCAAAATTCAACTTGTTTTTTACAATCAAACTGTATCTTCAGACATAAAACATAACATAATATGGACAAAGTTATAGCTGCATTTGGACCAAAAAGTCCTCCTTGTGCATTATTACGGTAACGGTAAAAAGTTATAATGTAATTTCACAATAAAATGCCAATTTTTTTCAGCATTTTTTCGGATTGTTCTAAATTTACTTCAAATGTAAAATTACAGCAGGTTTTTTGCTGTAGGAATTAGTCTATTCTAACAGTGTAATTATTAAATTTTCTCTTTTAAATCTGGATTAAATGAATAACCGACACAAAAGAGTAAAGTTAACTTTCGCAAAATATTTACATTTTTGGAATGCGTATATGAAAAGGAAAGATCTGTGTAGTGAGACTTTGCTTGTGATAAGACAGCGGCGCACAATAATGGTCACGAGAGGTCGCGGAGTTTAGCTGGTAACTTCCGACGAGACGCTGCACGGTGAAGATTGTCATATAGTGCCTGAGCATAGATTTTCGATCATCCCTCACTCCGTAAGTGGCAATGTTCGATATTTCTGCCACCGTTCGATGTCGCAGTCGTGCGCCAAAACTGCCTCGTGGCAGGCCTCACTCAACCGCATTAATTCGTTCACTTTTTATTTTAAAATTTAATTGAAACTACGTTCTCATTAAATATATGAAATACATATGTTACTCTGTAAAAGCTCGCAACCTATGCTACAGTCTATTCACAATACAAGAGACTTGAGTCCAGTGTATATCAATAAAAAGAAACAATCTACTGCCGTTCTTGCTGCGAGTAATTAATTCTTTCCTCTGGCACGACGATAGCTGTGAAGAGGTGGCAGCTCCAAGCACTTGCGCCTGCCGCCGCCAGGAGCGCAGCAGCCAACGCCACTCCGGCCACCTCTGCGCGCCGCCACGGGTCAGTTTCTACTCCGCTCCGCCAGAGGCGCTTTGCTCTTAAAGACAGCCGGGATAACTGAGCAGACTGCGTGCTGCCGCCACCTCTGCTCTCGTCTGCAAGCCGCGGTGCGGAGACCCGTCGGCCGTCGACGCGGTCGTCAGAGTGCGGTTGTCGCCGCGACGCGGTGGCATCACTGCCTATGTGTCTTATAAATACCGGGCCTGGCTGGCGAAAGCGAACGGTCGGTCTTACGGGCCACTTTGATGATGCGTAACGTAACAGTTCGCGTACCGCGGAAGGTTCGTTTCGTTTTGTTTTATTTTTGTTCAATTTTTATAGGTGTGTTGGTGTACTCATAAAAAAAATCAGTACAAAATCTAACAATAAAGTAAGCTCTCTTCCCGCAAACGAGGGACCAAAGAGAGACCCCATGGTGTTAATATAAAATGAGAAAAGTAGTGGTACTTTTTATGCCGTAATACAAAAGCAAAATCTCGCTTTTCCTATCAAAAAAATAATACTAATCGGTAATGGGGGCTTTCCAAAGAAAAAAGATAATACCGTTTACAGCGGGGCTCACTTTAGGTAAACATGCTTCAAAAAATGTTAGAAGAATGCAAAATGAATAAAACTTTCTTGTTCCGCTTCATTCAATATATCAACTCTACTCTTCGTTAATGAGATATTTGTTGTTATTTCTATATATTTTATTCTTTATCTTTGTTGTTACCTTAAAAGTAAATTAAGAGTTGCTTTCTCAGAAAGGAACATTTATTAAAGACACACAGTTTCTACAAAATAAAATCTCTTGGTACATTGGGTTAAGAACTCGTATTATATCCATTAAAGCGACTAAAGTACTCCCCAAAAATCGTTTCCAAATGATAGTTTGAACAATTCTCTATCCAGTGGCGATGAATTTGTATACTCTTACGGCGCCAATTTTCAATTATTTGACTTTAAATTACTAGGGTCTTATGCGGAGAAACTTTCACGGTCTTTGTTCTTTTTTTATATCCTTACAAAATTATCGACTATACATGGTGAAAGACTATATATAATTTGTAGTATAATTTTTCTAATATTTTGGACTAAGAGATTATAACTTCAACTATATACCTAATAGTAGATATTGTACACTTTCCTCGTAACACGCTGTGCTTTAAAAAATAAAATCTCAATATTACATTTAGTTTGTACATAACGAACAATTCTGTAAAACGAAAAACAATCCTTTATTACTGCTGATTTCACATATACCACAAGAGTCCGCCGTAATATTCATTCGAATGACCAACGGCTACACCACTCAGCTGTTACCCACTATTCACGGGATAAGACCATGAATAATTGCCGCGCGGGCGAGAGGACGACTTCCGTTATGCTGGCACTCCACTTGCGGAATTTGTGTAGCGTTTTCGCTGTATTTGGGGAAGTATTTGACTTATTCACAAATATCACAAACATGTCATCCTCACGTGGACCGTATAAGCAAATAACTCAATAATACGTAATATGTTTGCTTATACCAGTGATATACGGGATGCATTTGATATAAATCAAGAAATCTTTATAATGATTAGTTATTCTAGCCCATAAAAATGTTCCAGTTGATATTAAAGGAATTTAAAAAGTCAAAATATAGATTAAAGAACCAGAATATCAACATATCTCGACCACGCGCTCTACAGAGCGAAACACGGCGAACCAAGTGTGGACGGTTCGCGCAAATATTTGCCTTATTTTTCTTCGATGTGCGACTAGAAACCAAGAAGAGGACGGATACAGGTGTTCGCGTATTTACCATAATAGAGCAAATACAAACAAATTACCCCTCTACACTTGGCCGCGCTTGGACAAATATGGCAAATACACCAATACGCAACGCCATGCTAAGTGGCGGTATTAAAACGGCCAAAGATATCTGCACTCAGGCAACGCCTCGCCGCGCTGAGGTCTTCTGAACAAGGCTTCTAAACTCTGCTGGATCAGCGGTTTCACCAAATCGCTAACGCAGCTATCTTGACTCAACCTTTCTATACGTTGTGTGCTGGAGTAAACATAAAGCCGAAAGACGCGAATATAGAGAAAGCATTGATAACGGGAGAACTGACAGTAAAAAAATATTTATCTGAACTACATAATTGTAACATTTTATGCTTTATTATTTACATAATTAAATGATATTAAAATTACAAACTATATCTGCAGAAAATAAATCAACTCTATTAAACGGTAGATTCAAATATGTAATGTTTATTACATACTGAGATATCTTAGCCAGCTATTTGTTAACGAAGATATGCAGTGGGTGGACACAACCAGATTCCTACAAACATTATAGCTGAACTCTTGGAAATGTGTGCATCTTTTAGTACCAATTCAGCCGTGTATCTTGTACGTACCAATTCAGCGCTCTGGTCAGCGCAGCAACACATTCCACCACTGCGTAAATGTGTTAGGAAACAAGATTTCTTTCAGTGTATAGATGTGTTGTTGAAAAGAAGTTTCGTTGTAATATTTTTCTTCATAGGTACGAATGCATCATAATTTGAACTCAACGCTCCATATATTTGTAGTATCTCGATACAATCGTTACGTTTGAGTTCACGAGCGTGTTGAAGAGGAGAATACAAATAATCCCCGCGAGCATGCCACACATGCAGTTTAATATTGACGTTTACAATGCTTCCAGATAGCAGAGTCTTTAAGGAACTGATCTGATCAAACGTAATACAATAGGATAATACAGAATCACCCAAACAGCAGCGGCACTCGTTACCTTCCTAACAAGACACATTAAGGCTCTTATCTGTGATTATTGCAACTCGATTACATATTCGTGAAAACTACAAAAGTTTCATTCATATGAAACATGTTGATGGTACATTTATAAATTATGTATAGTAATATTATACAAAGAAAAGAAAGATAAGTAGAGATACAAGAAAACAACTAAGATTCAAAATATCAAACTGATTTTTGTATATTATGAAAGATCCACTGTCAGCTGAATTCAATCTCCTTTCGGACCAATCTCAAAATGAACTTATGATAAGCTTAAGACAATCTTCAAGTATAATTCAAATCAAGAGAACTCATATCCATTGATGAGATTTTAATTTTCAATTTCTCTATTATATCTCTACTTTTTTTTCGATAATATAATTATTTGGCATTCGCCTTGAAGATCTCATTAGGGAGATCGAAACGTTGTTTCCCTTCATTGATAAATGACGCGGCAACAGCCCGTTAGCCAAGGTGCCATTGACGCCAACCGCGGAAGCCTACGACAATACAATTATTAGCTTATTTATTCAGTGGAAAAGAAAACAGTGAACAAAGTTATTTGTAAAATAATTGAAAATTTAAATGGAAAGAATTTCTTTTAATTTGCTTTAATTTAGAATGAGGGACTTCTTTGATAGAGAATGAAATAATTTTAACTTCCTATTTTATAAAATGTTGTAATTTTGAATTCATTCATATTCACTTTCACCACCACTTAAATACGAACAAATGTTTGCGTTTTCGAACAACTTTTATTTTACTTGTGGATCCCAGTTAAAACTCAGATATCCGATCATAATTATCACTGGCGACGAATTACCGAACACTACGAGATTATACATCATTTACGTCCATCCGAGGTATGGTACTAAAATTTGAGTAAATTCAGTCCTTTTTGTTGTTCCTCGTTTCAAAAGAAGTAACGTGGAGCTTTCGTATTACACAAATATCAGTTTCAGACGTGAAATATTGGTTGCTTATTTTATCACTACTTATCTCTTTACATCACATACTGTTACCTTATCACGCATACCATATCTTCATCAGATACAACTTCCAACATTTCTTAAAATAACTCCAACTTGTTGAATCTAATTTCATATTTCAAAGGTTCCATGCCGTTAGATTTCCGAGGCGCACCCTTTTCAAGAAAAAAATCTGGCCAAAGTGTCCTGATCTGATTTAATGGCTATACACAGGGGAGTAGGATAATCGACCACGGAATCCGAATTCACCCCTTGCTTCAACATCTCTCTGACAACTTTGTCTCCGAAGTGCTTTGTTGCTAGCTGCAGAACCATTTCTCCTTCCCATCTGAAAATAAAATCTATATTAGTCCAAGACGTACACAATATTGCTTAGCATCTTTGGGGTAGGAGTGCGAACGGGTGGAGGGATATAATTATCATAAACGTGCGATATTGGTGTTTTGCGGACGCTGGAGAGAAGAGTTTGACTCAGAATTGTCAATACCGCTTAAGTCCAAAATCACCCCGTGTGAGGGGATATACTCCGTTTGATTAAGGGATGGAATGTAAACATAATCGAAAATAATCGAATCGTGTTGAGATCAAAGTTTTCGAAACCGCTTAAATGAGTAGGAGTTATTTCGAAGACCCCAAAGTCCAAAATCAGTCCGTATACATCCTTAGCACCCCAAGAGAAGGAGATGCTATGTACAAATTATCGAAAATAATAGATATTAGTAAAGAATTCGCAGTTTTTATCACTGCTGAGTTCATTGTAACATCCTGTAAACGTGTAAGACTATATACATCCCCATGGGATAGTACACTTCTATCACGCCCTGGGCAAGAGATGGGAATGGGTTGACATGTAAAAATAATCGAAAGTTACCAATATGTGTGATCAAAGTTATAAGGGTTGATGAGATTATTAATGACACTTCCGATATTGCTTAAATCCACGAGCAGCCCTATAATCCCAGGCACTTCAGGGAAGGGTATCGCATGTAAATAATTGAAAATGATATCAGTGACGAGTTTAGAGTTTTCGGTATCACCCATTTGAGAATGTCACCCCTATAAATGGAGTCACCCCTATGAGAAAGAATAATCTGGAGGCATATTACGTAATTCACGCGAGCGTAGCTTCGGGTTCTCAGTCGGTCTTGTATATATCAATAATCCAACTGTTTTTGTTTTATTTATTTCCCTCCTTGTTTTCCCACCCCGAATAAGTTATGAATTTAGATTCTGTCTCGATAATTTATCTTGTATTTTCAATTCTTCCCTATAATAACTCTCCTTTTTTCTTCATTATTTGTGTAAACTTCAATTTTTGTACGTACGGGTCTACAGACGTAATGCCATGTAACACTTGTAATAC
The DNA here is from genome assembly GCA_002313205.1 of Laupala kohalensis. Taxonomy (NCBI): domain Eukaryota; kingdom Metazoa; phylum Arthropoda; class Insecta; order Orthoptera; family Trigonidiidae; genus Laupala; species Laupala kohalensis. The sequence goes on along the minus strand of NNCF01126874.1, from coordinate 43,856 downwards.
TTCTTTCGACACTTTTTGTATGTCAGTCTTCGCCTCAATAAACATAGTCTCTGTAATTGACGTAGTTTATGTTGTTAATACTATTCTATGACCCCAAATCCGCACACTGTATAGCATCATAGGTCTTATTGCCCCTATATAAAGTCGCAGTACCTCTTTATTGCCTCTATTATATTTATTAAGCCATATGCGTAATAAATTGTAATATAAACTCAGTGTTTTCTCTGTTGCATGCTGTATATTTGTATCAAAATTTAGCTTGTCATCTTGAACTATCTGAATTTTCTTTCCAGATAATTTAATAGTTGAGTCCCGTCTATTCTTTGTGGTCAATCCTATCTACATCGCTCTTGTTTTATTTTCAGGTTATGAATAAAATTAATTCTGACTGTTTTCCTCTAAATTGGTCAAAACACTTTTCTACTTCAATTAATGTCCATTATATAATCAAAATAAATTAATAATTATTGTACGAATACTACATATTTTACACATGTACAGACCTTATCTTGTACGAATACTACATATTTTGTAATATTGAGGACACAATTTTTCGACTTTATGTACGTACAACGCTGCTCCCTCACACATACGCAAAATTCAGGTTTTTCAAAACAAAATATTCCGTTTAGCCACCAAATCACCGTTTATCCGAAATTCCTCTCTTCATAAAGATTTGAAGATTCCTTTCATCCACGACTATATTCACGCAATATCACATGATTTCTTTGTTTTATCTTCCAAAAATCCCAGGCGCTGCCCACTTCCACATCGACAAAGTAGATACCCTCACTACCAAAATAAGCAACTCTTACCCTTCTTCATTTATATTTAATAGATCCATCTGAGATTTAATTCACCAAATTAGGAAATTCTTAGGTGGTGCTCAATGAGTTTCCCCAATCTTACTTGTCTGTCTTATGTTTTAATAGTTGTTGTAGTATTTTAATGTACATGTGTAACCGTGCAGCATCTGATAGAGCTGTATAGCTGAGCGATGTATATTCAACTCAGATTTAATAAAAATAAATTTAAAAAAAGGAGTTGATATTATCACACTGTATGTATATGTTCTGGTGCTTTTCATTTAATTTCTGGTAGCTTTCGAAAGATTCTGAGATCTACGACGCTGTTGATGATAGGAAACTGGGTTCGCACAATTTGCATTCATCTTTCCACTTAATTAGAATTCGAGCTCTGCAATGCGCACTCTTGTTTAGCTGTACTTACCTCAACGGAGGATGTTATAACGGAAATGGCTTACGCATATAAGACATACAATTAATAATAAGGATGAAAGTATAAGACATACAAATATAAGACATACAAATAACAAGGATGAAAGTATAATATTTATTTATACAACCCATCGATTTTACGCCAGCGAGGAAGCATGTTAGTAATGGACGAGGTAAAAATCTTACTGAGGCAAAGGTACTATGACAATACATTCAATGTATTCGAAATACAGTTTTTTATTTGTTTTCTTTTCTATGACTAAATTTTTTATATTAGTTAACTCAGCATTGAATTTATTAATACTTTATGGTTAAAATGTTAACAACAATTGCACCTACCTTTCATTCCACCACACAACTCTGTGAATAAATTGTGAAATANTATATATATATATATATATATATATATATATATATATATATATGAAGTTTGTTCCCTTTTGAAGTTTTTATCTTTTAAAAATTCTTAAACATGTCAATCAGACTATTTTTACACAAAAAACGTCGCTTTTTTGAATGGGTCATCAATATTTACCAAACAATAAAATGAATTCACTTTTTTACCCTGATTTTGAAGTGATTTGGTGGATTGAAGTATTTGTATTTATTTTAAAAAATTAAGTTTGAAAAAATCAGGAATTAAAATTTTAATGTATGTGCATTAGAAAAATTTGTTAATGTACGAAATTTTAAATTAACTTTTTACGAAGTTTTAAATTTGTATTACGAAAATTTAACGAAAATAATATCTTATGATGACTCGCGAACTTCGTGCGAATTAAAAAGAGATCCGGATGAGAAAAATTAACATGAAAACTACGATTGTACCTTTTGTAAGGGAACTCGTGTTTACATGCCTTTTGATGACATATTTGCTGATAATTTTGCAACGGTCGTATTTGGATTATTTTTATTTCACGTATTGTGTAAATTAGAAATATAACAGTAAATTGACTATTACACAAAAATTATTTACTAGCTCTTGACATGAATCGTGGAAAACAGGAATCCAGGCTGGGCCGGTGACGTTATCAGTGGCTGCTCATAACCGGGGGTTGATCACCGATGAAGTGTGTCATACGTCAACGTCGTAACTGATTCCCAGATCTACTCAACTTGCTATAAAATGATTACCGGGTTTACTCCAGGATCAAACCGGGCGGAGTGAGATTCTGGTCATATCTTCCTTCCCTTGTAGAGCGGCCAGGAAATTGCAGTACTCTACCATCCGTGAACCCCATGGGCACACCTGTAGTGGGTTAGTTTACTCCTTTTTTATTTGCGTGGTCCAGTCTTTAGCACGTCGAAGATTTGGCGGACTAACAATAAGTTCTTAAACACGTCTAAATTTTTTATAGGATACAACAATATCGATTTTAGCTTTTGAAACACCGTACGCAATGTATGAAATCCAAACTACCTCAGGAAAAGGCAGTAGATGTAACCAAGGAGTATGCCAGTAGGTGTGCTCAGGCGCTACATGAAGGGTAGATTTCCGCTATTTCCTGGCCTCGGAGCTCGGAGGAGTAGAGAATATAGCCTACCTTGCCTTGTGACGAAAACCTATGAATTTATTTACGAAATTTTTCGACTTCATGACGTTTGCGTACATGGTCCTTCATTTAGAGTACCCACAAGACCAATCGAAGGCGGATTTAAGATTGTTCTGGAAAGTGGGGAGGGGGCGCGAATGTGCTTCTGAGAAGGTGCTTTCGGGAAGGTGTTTTCCCGAAAATTAAAAGTCTCAAAAACGAACACCTCTTTAAGAGTCTCGAAAGTTCCGCAAGAGATTCGACTTTCGAAAGCGAACACATTTTTACCGATAAGTCTCCCTACAATTGTCACCGGGAGGGCAACAGAGGCAAGGAAATTTATTTCCTCTTTCAGCCATAAAGAACGCTTCTTCCCTTACATGCTCGACTTGGTCACTTCTAAGAAATTAGTTTCTCAATCAAAATGAGCGCTTTCCATATGAACTAGTAGTAAACTATTGTTTTTAGAACAAATATTGGAGCAAATTTAATTAGAAGGTTTTACTACAAATGCTACAAATTAATTAAAATAAAAACTGAAATATATGTATTAATCATGGCTTAAAGATAAGTTACAACTCTCATTCCATTTGATTTCTTCTAGATTTCTACAAAAAATGTGAAGTACCCCAAAAGCCGTATAAATTTCTTAAATGAATATTAACAGTTGTCAGAAGTCGATCATAAAATAATATTCCTTCATACAAAACCCACACGATAGACATATGTAAATAGTGTCCTGGCGTACAATGAATCCTCACCCACTTGGTATAGTGATGAACGTACGATATATAGTATGCTCGTTATAAAAGTTTCTAATACATTTTCAATATTGTGCATACTACACTCATATTAGTTTCTTACATTTAATATTTTATTAATGAGGCGTTCGTTTTTGAGACTGTAAATAAGTCGCAACCCACGCGAAAGTCTTCTTGTGTACTTTCAAAATTTTAGAAGAAAACATGGCAGTTTCAAGTATTAATAAAGTATTCGTCATGTGAATCAGTCATTAAATATAAAAAGTTTCGTGCTGTTGGCGGGGGAGGGGGTGATGTTAGCTAACAGCTTGAATAACGCCCCTGTTTTGATGACCACCGTAAATAGGTTAGGACTCCCACTCTAGTCTAAATGTTAGTTGCCCCCGGTGATTGAACTCTCATCGAAGTAGTTCTGATCGAAGAACTCTGATCGAAGTATACATACTAATATTTTAAGGGGAGGGTTATAACAAAAGAATGTAGTCCTGGGCGTGGTGTGTTCCAGAAAGCATCCCAACCTCGGAAAAAAATTGAAAATTCTTAAACATTGTAGTTTAGGTTACGTAAGTGTTAATTAATGTGCGGTTCGGTACAGGAACGCCCTACTTTCGAGATTATTTTAAAATTTTTTGTGCGAAAAGTGACAAGCAAAAGTTTAAGATGATTAAACAGGCAAAAATTTTATTCAACTTTTTAAGGTACAGAAATATTTAATTTTTCAAGGAGAAACAAAATTACTGGTGAAAGATGACGCTGAAGCTGTGATTTTTGAAAAATTAAGTACAAGTGTTGTATACGACTGGGACTGTGAAAATACGGCTAATATTTTGCCTTTATACACAATGTCGAGTTACGATGGCACACGTTCGTGTAGTAGATTTTATACTTCCGCCCACATTGTTACGTTCGAGCCCTGTCCTGTGGCAGCATTCTTCTTAAGAGAACCCTTGTTTGGTAAGAAATGCTACAGTATCGCAAAGCGTTGCCGAGCAGGCTAACTCATGGACATCCGAAGACGACTCTCTTCCCACGAGCGTATCATCTGTCATTCACATCGACACCCACTCTCACAACCAAGGCACGTTGCTAAATCGTTTCTATAAATATACTGCAGTACTAATTAATGATTAAAAATCGTTCAAATGCGTCAACGTCTTTGAAAATCATAAATTCTTTTTCGCGACCAGAAACTCATTCTCTGAGGTATTTTAGATGGAGGGAGGGTCATGATCCCCTTGACCCTCCCCTTGCATCCGCGCTTGGATCGAGGCATCACATAATGAACAGTTCTAAAACTACCACGGCGCGCAATACCGTGGAGCGATAGGTTAAAATAATTTAATTTATTTTTCTATGTATTCATGTAGTATTGCTTATCAATGTAACTAATATTTGATAAACACATTATTATTTACTGACATTCCACAATTCCAACTGATCAGTCTAACGGCTCTTCTATTATGTCTTTGTTACTTGTACGCGACATCTGATGATGGACTTCAAATGAGGTCGAAACGTTGTGATGTAATGTTTTTTTTCTAAATACACTGACTGTTTAATGAGTTGGATCGATTTATTTACATTTAGAATATATTAGACGAAAAGTGTTCGGAGGTCCAAACAAATCAACCATGGAAAACACGGCAGCTAAATTTCAAAGTGGCCTTAAAGCCTCTGTGTTAGACTATACAATCAAAATATGATTTACGTTCAATAAAAAATCGTATTTCGTTCCGGGTAAAATTAAGAAGCCTTCATCCTTGATCATTAATATTGAACTAAACGTTTCGAAAGAATTGAGTTGTTTCCGGGGTCTTTAGTCATCTTACCCATTCAAAATTTTAATATTTCAATAAGATTTTTTTAAAAGAAGAGATTTGAGACATTTCTACAACGAGGTCATCAAAATTAGGTTACATAATGAGATTAAAATTACCTTCATTGTTACATAACTTGTTGAACTGTATTTGTTTTTCTATGTATCGGTTAGCAAATGTACATACTTTTGTTTTAAAAATTGTTAATAGAATACTATATTTGATGAAAAATAATTGTTAAAACAATTATGAATATTTAAATTGTATGAAGATATTTCGGGCATTCACTTACTGTCTCATTCTAGTTAAAAAGTATCAAAATGTTTATATAAAGTACAATCAAGTATTTTCTTAGTAGAAGATCAATTAGAAAATAGAATAAAAAAATTTGGTTGATATTACAACTACTTTTTTTTTTATTAAGTCAACATATGAAACAATGAAATCATGTATTATTTTCCAAGTGTTATGTGTTTATTAATTTTAGTATGCCGCATCATTAAACGTACTGAAGTGTGACGTCTGAGTTCAGAAATAGTCGCACAACAACTTAGTTTGACCCCGTCTCTCACAGAAGGAAGTATCGCTTTGCGTGAAAGCATTAGTGTTGAAGACATTTGTTCTGACGAGTTGTGTTTCAATGGAATATTTCGAAGAAGTTTTCGGACGGAAATAGAGAACTGTGGAATTTTTATTGGAATACGTTTACGTTTCTACCGTTGAAATGATCAGCTTGTTCAAGAACTATTTGGAGTAAATATTCCTAAGTGAGTTATCAAAGAAGTCATGTACACAAGCATGTGTAAACTGAAACTATTACATGATTACAGCACGGGTTTTTGAAATTAATGTACTTCTTCCCTTTTATCAATTAATTGGAAATATAATCCACTACTGTGTGATTTTTATCTTGCGTATTCCCAAGTATTATAAGTTGTGAATGTTTTTATATGTGGTGTCTGAAATGTGATTGGAAGAATTCTACAAGTGATACAAACGCATGATGCCGACGGTACTATGATCAGTTCTAATTATAGGAATTTAATTAGTAAAGTTAAGGACATCCATGGACGAAGTACTCCACACCTCTAGAAAATATTGGTAAACACGGTAGTGGAAATGCCTACAGTGTAAAGAGTTCCGATCATCATCGAAGATCCAAGTCTGTATTTTCACCATCGAAAAATGGATCTTCGCAGACAAGTGAGTTACCTATATCACGTTACGATGTAGTTTTCATGTTAATATTTCATCATGAAAATGTGTTAATATTGAAATACTTATTGAGTGGATTGGTGAATTCACTAAGGATGGTTGGAGTTTCATAAAGCAACGAATTATTGAAATAAAATTCTGAATTCTTAAATGATGGCAACCTAATTTTCAAAATTATCCTGGATTTATATTTATTTATATTTTATTGACATTATATATTACATTCTTTTGATACACATATATTTAAGAGTAAATCTTGGTCACTCTTGGTATTTTTTTACATTTAGAACTACTTGAAAATGTCAATAATGAATTAAAATTACAGAAATTATTTTTATGTGTATTTTACTTAATGTTAAGAGGAATTTTTACTTACCAGATGTTATCAATTTAAAATTGGTATATCTGTAATGGAAAATGGTCATAGTTCTCTATTCTGCCGTTTGACGACGCCTCAATCGTGAAATGGGTGTGGTCTTTTCTGACGTTTTGCAGTGCAAGCTGGAAATATTGACTTGTCTGAATGAAGGATCGGGACCCAATTTTTCCTTACAGACTCAGTGCTTGCTCATGTTTAATATTAGAGATGAAAAGCTTGTTTGTCTAGAGATGTTCCCAGTAGAAACTCATCAGATTCAAGAGAATAGTGTTTTCAATTAGATATCTGAAATAACTATTACCCATGTGTTTCGGAATAGTTCCTCAACCCTCCTAGGCAATGATAGAGTGCTTTCTCACACAGACATCTATACTCAGCTCTGTCACTGACATATTTTAAGTATCGTATATTAAATTACTTTTAACTTGCAACCATTAGAAGTATAATTAGTGGTTTGTTGTATACGTATTTCATTACCATTTTCCTAGAAATTACGGTACATGTGCTAAAAGTCGTGTCAGGGAGAGAACCCAGCCACAGGACTCCTAGAGTTTTAGAAACTCTACTTCGCATGGAAGTTTTTTTTCTCTGTATAACCCATGGATAATTTTAAAAAATGAATACGAAATTGTCTGAAATCCCTTCTTTTTCATTTATTTTCTTTCTTCTTTATTTTTTATTTGGTCTGTTGGTAATCTTTATTCCGTAAATATTTTGCTATGTCCACTATCGAATAAAATTTTTCAGCCAACACACTCTACAATCTTAGCACTTAGACTTAAAACTGCGAGTAGTCATATCTGACCATGACCATGTACCAGACGAGGAAAATGGAAATATTATGACAAGGGATATTGATATTTTCTTAGACTTAGGGACGATATTTTCAGCAACATATACGAAGGAAATGACGCATTGGAACTCGATGTCGGAACACCCTCATGGAAACTGAAGGTTTTGGAAGATGTTTCGTGGTAAAGATGTGACCTTGCAGATGAAGCAGACAGGTAGAAATCACAGATCAAACACTAATTGAATTCCAGTACTCGTTTCTACGTAGATCCCTATTTAATGCGATGTTTTTTGATAATTATTTATTTTTCCACAATTTTAATTCCACAAAACAAGTCATATTTACGAAAATCTTCCGTGTTAATAATTTCTGATGACTAAAATGTCGATTGTCTAGATGTAAAAAGATACCTTGATGGGTCTGTTGACGGTTAGCGTTGGAGGAAAAAAATGTAAATAGGAAAAACTCCTTGGAGTGATAGATTATGCACTGAAAATAAACGTGTATTTTTATCTAATATATGGTGACATGACACGAAATTTAAATAAAAAAACAAATTTTTTAAAAATTAATTTCTCTTTCTACATTACTTCACTTATTTTCCTTTTATCTTAAATGATTTTAGGTAATGTTGATATGATAAAATTCTTAAAAGAAGTTAAAATTATTTATTGTCTAACAAAAATTATGAGTACACATGGGGTTATGTTATTTTGTTACGTAACGTGCTTCTTTATACATAACAGTATTTCAGAAGCGAGACCTCTGGAATTTTAGTCATTCAAAAGAGATGTTTCAAGTACATGAAAAAGTTAATTAATGAGATGATGAAAGCACTCATTTCATCTCATCTCTCCTTTTATTGCATTTAGTTTCATCCAGTTGAATGTTTAAGTCTAAGTCTTCTCTGAGACTAAGACAATATTACATCTAGTTGAACTAAACGAATTTGTGTTCTAATATCTCATATTAAGAGGACAACTCTTCCACCATTCCTTCTAAATTATATTACATATAATAAAATATCAAACATATTTCATAAACTCACAATATTGAAAATCGCCACAGCCCATGAATACAAAGAAACCAAAATTAAAGAAAAAATTGTGATGAAAGTCATTAACATTTTCCAGGTGAAAATTACACATCTGGCCTGTATATTCACATGGAAATCTAATATAAATTTTATTAATTAGTAATTGAAAATTAAGTATAAAAGGCGATATCGCCGCTACTTGAGCATTTTGATAAATTACCATCTGCTATACACGCTTGTTGACAAATATCTGGCTAACGCTCTCCAGAATCTTTGATAATAGTTTGTATCACGCTTCATAGCACTGATTCCTGAGATGTGATTATTTATCTACATTATTATGGCAAATAAAAATAATAATAATAATTCTGAAAGTAAAAATTAGCATACTATGGGTGATAATTTATTTGATTATTGTGCAATTATTGAAGTTTTAAATCGCTTATCCTTTGTATGAAACGTGAAATTTTCTCTCTGTTTTTTCATAAACGAGGATATTTTTTTCTAAAAGGTCAAGACCTTGTCCCCGTATCCCGAAACCTGGCTAAACTCCTAACAGATTCCTCGATTTGAAAAACCGGGGAAAACCGGGATATTTGCACGAACTCTCTCGCTATGAGACTAAATATATGGTGGAAACACGCATGAAAACCTATTATTCATACATGTTCCGTTCACGCCATACCTAAAATGGCAAAGAGATTACTTTTACCCCCCTAACCTATAATTTGAGTCGAATTTTCCTGAATGTAAAAAGTAAAGCATAGCGTAATAGAGAATTGAATCCAAGATTACATGAAAATGCTAAGTTATCATTCTTTAAAAAATATAGATAAACGAATACTTTTTATAAATAATAAATCTAATATTTTCATGTACATTTGAAAATATGAACTTTGGATAAAACGAGTTTTCTTTGTTGCTGGTTGAAAATTTATTTTAAATTTGAAATACTTCAATTTTAGGCGATTTGTTTCAATTGACAAACAACAATGATGAATAAAATTTGTAACAAAAATTTTCAAGACATGCTACATTTTTATGAATTGGAGAATAATAGTTCGTACATCTTCTTTCCAAAAATTAGCAAATTGACTTTTGATCGTTGCTCCTAGTCCCGCATGGAGCGCTACTATATCGGATAGAAGCTTTCAGTATGTAGTTCGACTCGTCACCGCTAGGAAGTCTGTGTACAACGCGGGAAATCTGACATGAGAAATTACTCACAACGGAAAGTCGAAGTTACGAATATTTTCAACAAAATTGAATTCGATAATTGAACATCATCCCAAATCTTGTCGCATATCTGTTGCATGGGAAATTTTAGTAATGTTATTAGCAATTTGTTTCATCAACTGAAGATAATTTACAAATTACACTTGGTGCTTAGGGCCCTATCACAACCCAAGGGACCCTGGTTTTATATGGATTGTGAGTGCTTACCCTATAATAATCTATTTTCCTTNCCCCCCCCCAAATTGTCTGATAATTTTTCTATAAATATAACGCAGAATTCAAAATAAAACTATTTTTATATCTTTTACATGCGCGATAAAAAAAAGTTTTGCACTAAGAAATATCTAGTAAGTGAATCAATCCGATTGTGAAGGGTCAGGATGTTTGTGTGAGCGTAAGGTTGTGTGTCAGAGAGCAATTGGGAACGAAGAAGTGGTGTGAGTAGGGAGGTAGCCAACCGCCTTCCGATATTTTACAGGCTGTACGATATTACGCACGTTGTATTAAAAAGAACATTTGCTATCAGAGACACTAATAACGAATATATCCGTCAAAATCTCGCGATTTTTTTTCTTTGTTACAATACTGTCTCTAGACGTGTATGAGAAAGTAAAAAGAATGTTCATCACCTATATCCATTTTACTGATAAAGGATCAATTTAAATGAGATTACAATACATAATAAGGTTTTAATTTATATTTCAGCAGATAAAAATTAGGAAAGCGGAAGAACAGAGATTGAATTTTTAAAGTTTCAAAACACCATGCTCAAATTCCATTTATATTCATTCATACGCACTGAACTGAGATTTCGAGGTTTCTTACGTTTCATCGGATTATTTCACTGGATAAGCACTTCAGATACATGTCCCCTTCTCCACTTGTAAGACATATAAAGCAAGAGAATGAGGCAATTACCAGATTTGTCACTCGATTTTAAGAAACGTGGGCCATGTAAATCCTAAAGAAAAATGTAGTATAATTTGTAACGAGTATTGGTGCGAGTACATTCGTAAACGAAATTTACATTAAAGAAGCCAACATCAACGTACATTTTCAGAAACAGTTTTTCTTTCATCTCTCTTTTTACATTAAACCGCACACAGTAACGCTAGACCAGCGCTTGACGCTCTCAGACCAGGGCTCAGAAGATTCACTACCGTTGCGCATCACTTAAGATATTCTGATTATTACATTAATTTGAAGTATTTTGGCAAAGTTATATCCAATTATCATATCTAAGATTTTATGTCTCACAAGAATTGCAAAAACTAATGCCAACACAGTGAAAATTGGTTAATTTCTCACAAACCGGGTAAAGCACTATAACAAAAACACGCAGGCTCCCGAACGGCGATACATGAAAAAAACCACGAGATACAAAATTGAGCTCCGATCTTGATCACGCGCAGTAAACTAATACACTGAAGGGAAGGCAATGAATCTTCAATGCAACGCTGTTTTCTAGATCGATCGCCTGTTGTATAATCTTACCATTGCATGTTAGAGAGGCAGGTATCCGTTATCACTTCTTCGTATATGCGAGGCGATTAGTCTCCAGGTATTTTTATACACAAGAGGTGACCCCCCGATTCGAATCCGTATCCCAAGCTCGTGTTTGCTTATTCAGCGATCTACATCTCTGCTCAGCATGACTTTTTACGATTTATTTATCAGTTTCGAAGATAAATTGAAATTATTTATCATATTAAAATGTCCGTAAAGTTTAAAAATTAATACGACATAATTATGATTATTATTTAAATATATACTATTTTAAAAAGTATATTTATTATTTAACAATTAAAT
>NNCF01126874.1:0-32027 GCA_002313205.1 Laupala kohalensis | reverse complement strand
CCCCCCCAAAAAAAAATTAATGACGCAGTTTTTGGTCACGACCCCCCGCCTTATGGGCACCCCCGCTGAATCTTTAAAAATGAAATAAGTAATTGTTTTAATAAATAAAAGTATAAAATTGGTGATACTTTTGAAAAAAGAATATGAAAATAAATAGTTCAGTATGCGATACAAAAGTTTCTGGAATGCGGATAACTGCAACAAAAGTGAGTAGAAAACCTAAAAAAAACATGTTTTTTTTCTTTTCGTAGTTACAAAACCAAGCTTTATTTCCTTAGAATGAGAAAATTGCCACCGAAACCACACTCAGACACTTTTAGGGGCTGATGTTGATCGATGTTCGGTTGAAAATAGCTCTCGTCTGCTAAGAAAATATGTGGAGAAGAAATGCCGAACCAATGTTTTCTTTATGAGGTATCGTACGTTGGCACCTTACTGTAAATAGCAATTTGTTTCATGAGTTGGTATAATAGTCAATTTCCTCATTTTTATTGCAGTGTGTGACACTAATAGTACGAGTTAGTATTAGCATCAGAGTAAAATTTTATTTATTACCAGATAATTCACGAGCGAAAGAATATACAAAGGTTATTAAATGCATCGTTTGCCTCCCCAATTAAGTTTCATGTAAGTTTTATATGTCCAATGTACGTCATATATAGTATATAATATTTTACTTGTAAAGTGTATGATACCTCGCAACATCACTACTTCGCATACCAAATTTGGCACAGCGGGATCTCTGATTTCGAAGTAGTTAGCTATATAAATAAAGCCATTAAATATAATTAATGTAGCAGATTGGCTAATTTAGATGAAAAATGTATAGGTTTTATAACATACCTTTTTTGCGATATGTTTAAACTTCTCCTAACTGCACAACCACGATAGGACCTTATGGTCGAAAAGAAGCGTAGCAATGGCTCTAATGACCTAGACGTTGACGGGCCCTAAAACCCCAATTAAAAAAACGCTACTCCCACGACCAAAGCAGTAAAGGAACGCCGCTTGCACCCACTCATAGTACACCCCTGTTACTTTGCACACACAGTATTCCTTTCTTTCTTCATATAATGTAATTTTGATTCCGCGGTATTGAATGAACAATTACGTTGAGGGCGCGGTACAAGCCCGGAGATGGAATCGTTTCATTTCCTTCGCCGAAACAATTGTAATATTTTTAATTAAAATATCTTTACAAAACAATTCTAGGTTTGAGATCCAAGTAAGTATTTGAACTTATTGAAAACGATTCAAGATTTATGTAGAGTTAACAGTATACAAGGAACGAGATGGAATCATGGTTAAATAAGTATCTCAACATAAATTTTCGTTTAAACTGTATTCAACTTAATAGGTTGACTGTCTCCGAAATCGGACTATGGAAGTTTAACGAGCATCAATATCGCGGGTTGATTATGAAACGTACACCCAATAACGTGTCACACGACCATTATTACGAGAAAGACAAGTACAAATGTCCGCTGGATATGATGTGAAATCTCGTGTCAGCGAATATCGAAAGCTACATAGAGAACTATTATGATCCTGGAATTCGCAGATATGAAGCGTTTTATATATTTTTAGAACTCATCCATATCCGCTGATCGACATTGGGGTTTTCTCATTCAACTGATTGATCGATATGTTACATCAAAGATAGAAAATTAATAATAACTAATATAAAAATTAAGAAATACTCACTAACACGATTACTTTCTTTTCTATTAATTAGCATACTCCATCATCACAAGTAGAGTCAATAATCTAAATACTATATTTTTTCATTAAAATTTAACAAATCAAGTGTTTCTCATAATTTCCTCGTTTCATTATTTAATATCATGCGTGTATTCAATGGGTTGACATTCGACCCAAAATTTGGCTTCTTCCCAGACCTTGAAGTGCTTCCTTTTTCTGCAAGATGGCAACAAACGCCGCTGTTATTTCGTTTTGTCCTTGACCACGAAGCTCCAAGAGCTACTAATAGTCAGTGCTTCCTAAAGGCGGCTCCACACATTCGCTATTGTGGATGGGTTGCTCGTTATTCGTCGCATCAGGAATACCGCCGCTCGCCGTTTCCCGCAGCGTGTCGGTCTTTTTAGAAACATCAAAGGAAGTCGAGCATAGGCGAATATTCGCGAGTGACCTGTTCGTGGTTCTGTCCACATATTCATGCTTTTACGAATATCAAGGATAGCGAGTATACGAGTAATACGCTTTCAAGTTATTTCGAGTAAGTAATCGCTGAAAAAAACTAAATATTCGTAATTTTTCTCCTTATCGTACAAAGTAAGAAGTGTTTTTAGAAGCGATAAAATAGAGAAATTTGAAGTAATAAAGTAGTCATGGAGTAACATGGAGTAATAAATGATCTCCAACGTGGTCATACGCAGTTTGCTACTGCTTTTTGACTATAAAGTTTATTTGATGAGAGATTTCAACCACAAACATTTTTATTAACTTTATTTTACTTTTTTATTAAGCGTCCTAAAGTTTCACAGTATAGAACGTGTATTGACATTATTAGCATTAACTATTTTTTTAGTAGTGTTAGCATATATTTCCTGTACACGAAATGTTCAAAAAATAAAAAATGAAAAAATATAAAATATAAATAAAAATATAATAAATAAAAAATATAACCCTTAAATGTAATGAATGGTATTTGAATAAATAAATAGAGTGGGATGTTGTGAAGACACAAATTAAGATAGTTATATAATATTGATTCTTTTTGATTGGATAAAACTATAATGATTATAAGGATCTTAAATTCGAGATTACCGATTACCATAGCTAAATTCATATGGAATAAAAATAAGTTCATTGATTGAATTAAGATTAGATAAAACACATTTACTTTACTTAACAACATTTCACAAGACACAACTACATACGTAGCAGAATGTGTGATTCCTTCAGATTCATTCTCCATAACCTCTAATCATTAACATGAATATTCGTCGTTTTCAGAGCGAGCACGTGCTCGGCAAATTGCTCATGTCTGGATCAGTGTGCTCGCCAATATTCGGGAAATGCCCTGATCAAGTCGCTAGTGTTCGGGATTCGCTGTGCGGTTGCTCGTGGTTCGCCGAATAGCGAATGTGTGGAGTCGCCTTAACGCAAATAGATTTGGTTTCTTGCCTCCACGTGCAGAATATCGGTTGCGCTAATAGCTTGATGTGAATCCTTGTCCAAGAATGTGTGATCAATGTTTCGTTTTCAAAACTAGAATTTTATGGGTACGACTGAAGTCCAATTAAAGATAACAATAATTTGTATAAATACATAATATATAGAATAATTTAAAAAGTTAAGAATTTATACAAAACACTTAATACCTAGAAATATGAAATACAATATAATACACAAAGTAATATTTTAAATTAGAAACAAATAACTAACGATTGTATTATATTTGTCCCTCTTGTTATTTTCTCGATGCATTCATTTATTTACCTCATCATATGGTTCAAATTAAAATTTATTTCACTCAATAAAAATATGTTTTTCCTATTTTATTTTTCATTTTCAGATCACGCAGCTAAGATCACTTCATTTTGAGACCATTACGAGTCAGATCTGCTCGTAACATGTCGCAGTACGAGATCGCCAGTGAGACTTTTCAGAGTTCGAGTCGAGCACATCGCTTTTAGATCTAGATCTCAGACTTAGCTAATTCACCCAGCTAAACCAGGCGTACAAAACATTATGTTCTACGAAATTTTATTACGTGAACTCTTGTCTCATCTGAGGACCAATAACGATTAACCGTTTCACGACCTTTGGCGATAGGAGGGACTTGTTCGCGTTGCATGAAGCGAAGGAATACTTTCAAACATGAATGGAACGAAGGCGCTGAACGCGGTGAGTCCGGCGATAGGGGAATCCCGACGGGAGCTGATTGTTCCCGGTCTACTGAATGGTGGGTTACCGGGCAAGGAAGAACGCACAAGCCAGTTGGTGCAAGGGCGCAAGGGCTCAGACTTCCGCTCCCAATGATTACCACTGATCTTTTCATCAGAGATTTAGGTAATGTGGATCGCTGGTTGCATCCAGTGTTAACCATAGCAGCGTCAAGAAGACCGTGTGCTCCGAGACCAAATAATTAAGACCCACGCTCAGAACTTTTGATATGATGTTTCCTTTTTACGAGGACTTCAAGAAGACGAGCGTATAATATTTGTAAATTCATGTAAGGTTGTTCAGGTTATTAATTAACTGGTAATAATTATTTACCAAGTTTCGAGATTTGTTTGTTTTTTATGTCACTTTTGAGGATTATTTTGTGCTGTGTTTGTGGTGTGAGCATGTTTGTTGTAAGACCATTTTGTAAATAGTAATGAATAAACAATTCAGTCACTTTGTTGTCACGATGCGTTTTTCTGGTTGAATAGGAACTCTGTCAACTATATTAACATCTGTGTATAGTAGGTATATTTCCATTATTTAAAAAACACAAAAATAGTCACCGTTGTGTTCATTGCACAGTAAACAATAAATATTACTTTAAACATTTACATAACATATAACTATGTGTTTTACAGTAAAAAGCGTTGTCTAGTTAGAGGCCAATTCTGCACAAGACCTGCTCAAAAATGTCTGTTTTCGTCCTGAAGTGACCTTGTTCCTTCCACCCCCACTCACGTTCCCCTTCTCCTGCCCGCTGAAGCCCGCACAGGTAGGTGTGTGTTTGCACAAGCGGAGCGGAGAAACAGCTAATGTGTTTAGCCTTATCGCATAGTCCGCACATTTGCAGACGTGCCGCGCTGTATCGCGCTACCTTGAGCGTGGCCATCGGGACCTTCTTTCACGAAGGCTGTGCCTTGAGTAGCTGCCAACATATTTAAACCAATCAGAATGCAAGGACAGGAGTGAAGTGAGAAGCCCGCCTATTCAAATGCTTTTTGATTCATCTGGGACGTAATTGAATGTTTGATTTTATTTTTATTAAGTAAACAATTTCGTAATTTTGTCACATTAAATGGACACAATTTTCTGGCTATGAAGAATTTACCTTTTTGGCCCTTAACATAGTGTGAATTAATTAAGAATGAATAAGAAGGACGCTGTTTCCTAACATCATTTACATTTTTAATTATCTTTCTTAAAAAAACAAAATTATTGATTTGATTAATATTAAAGAAGACAACTTCTTATCTTTTTCGCTCTGGGAGAAAGATGTCCCAAATTTGAAGTTTATTTCTTTTAAAAAATATAATAATAATTCAGATCCGAATGTTAAATAGTTGAACTAAATTTATCATAAATTTGACAAGATTATACTACTTTATTTGCCAAATTCTGAGTTATGCGTGAACAAGTTAATTACAATTTTTAATCATTACTTTGACAATACCTCTGCGAGACGTTGTTGCTATAATTCCTTATAATAAATTTCGAAGGAAGATATGGCTTTACAGAAGGCATAATCACTATGTATTTTGCAAATAAATATTGAAGAAGGAAAAGGTATATAATGATATTGTTGAAATAATATTACTTTTTTCAAATATACTCTGAAATAATTTGTCACCCTTCAAAACGTTTCTGAATGAATAAAAAGAGGATCTTTTTATTACAGAAGTCTGTACTCCAAATAAAAATACTAATAACTTCAAAATAACATCCAATTATTTACATTGTGGCAACTTAATATTATAAGAATTGACAGTTGTAAAACGTTGAGAAAACTATTGTAAGTTTACCGTGCTTCTAGAATAAAAAACATTGGTAATCAAATTTAGTTGATTTCAAGGTATAAAAATAAGTCACTGCAACATTTTTTTCATTTCATTTCTTTGGTCCACTCAAATCATTTCAGAGAAAACGTTTCCATGTAAAACTTTAAATACACTTCCTTCAGGAACAATTTTTTGTCATGGGATAACTTTTTAATGTCAATAGGTTGGAACCTTTACGTCATCTATATGAAATAATATGTAATGGTTTAAAAATTAATTACAATATTATTTTTAAGAATACCGTTGCTCTCCGACATAAATTAGTACAGTAGTCTGGGGAACAAAAGAGGCCAATCCAGGAAAAAAATATAGATTTTTTTGTCAATCAGTTCTTATGTTTCCGAGGGTACTGAATCCGAATTGGCAAAGTTAAAATTCGGATTCAGCACTCTCGAAAACATATGGATCGATTGAGAAAAAAAAAAACTTTCATCTTTTTTCCCCGCCAAACTACCGTATAACTGGACTAAATGTTCTTTACTTGCATGAAATTGTAATTTTTTTTCTACTTCATTCAGGGAACTAAATCGCCGGTTGAAATGAAGCGCACTCCGTAGAGCCGCGACTACGCAGCAGTCTCGCCTCTGTTGACAGCTCGGTGCGGTAGGAACGGTTTGTACGTACAGGTGAAAAGTTCCAAGACTGCGTTGCTGATCCGACGTACAGACCCTTGACAACGCTGTGTGTAGACGGAGCCATAGCATACTGCAGGCTTTTTTTCTAGCTGAGAGAGGTCTAATGATACTCGGAAAATATTTTTCTGTCAGAACTTTGTATATTACTGGAGCCGATTTTTCTTTACCACTGGCGAAATTGATGGCTGCCAAGTAGGGAAACATTTTCCGAGTTTCGTAAGACCCCTCCCCGGTAGAAATAAGGCTTGCTGTACCCAAAGGACCCCGAACAGGCGTGATAAGAAGAATAATTAAAATAACCAAACTTAACTAGAAATATATAAAACAATATTTTTGGGAAACAAGTTAATATGAGTTTATTAAATCCAATAAATATTTAAATTTTAGAAACAATGTCGCATTAGGAAGCCTTAACCACTGATTTGAAGAGATTCAACTTAATAAAAAAAAATTTACATTTCTCAAAAGGAAATGAAACGAAACAACTCCTTTTTGGCGAAGAGAGGTTGACTCGCTAGAATAATGTATTACAAGACTATTTTTTCTAAAACAAGGATGGAATTTTAGTAATTCAGTCTTACACACTTCATAAATGCTTCACTTCAGATAAACACTTCAAAACGCTTCATAAATATTGTTTCAAGAAAGATGTAAAAAAATTAATTCCCTAAATAAGGTTTTCATGAATTTTGGATGTGAGATTTACGTGTTATCCTTACTATCATCTTTGGTATTCTTAAAGTTTGTATTCTCTAAGTGAAATTACCTACATGAAATTCTCAGTGAATTCTCCTTCGGTTATCTCTCAAGTTATTTGGCAATAAGTATATTCGTTCCGCATCCATCAGTGTCGTGGCCTTTGCATATGAATTTTTTCTCTGATGCACTGCATTTAAATTCAGGTACAGAATACGAAACGAGCGAAAGCCCACATGTCCGAAAAAAAATTTCTAAATTCTTCAGTTTCTTATGTGCTCATTGATATAAAATATTTTCTTTCTTGAATGTCATATGTGCACACATACTGTGCAAATTTGCAAACATTAATGTGTACTTTACATAACCAATGGTTTATAATTGCACAAATACACTATCTACGTAAGAACAGAGCTTCTCATACTGTGGTCCACGCTTCTCATACAATGACCCAAAGGATCTGCCCTATTAGTCCTTACAAATTGAAATTAGTCAGTAGAAGAGGAAAATTTACGTGAATTGAGTATACTGTAATTTGTCTTCGAAACTGAAATTTTATGAGTTTTTTACCTTGGTACTCTACTAGGGTACTTTCCATCAACAAAACAAGGATTAATAGTAGAAGGAAAAAAGTTTTACAGGTTTTGGCTTGCCTGATAACACGGTTCCGGACAGCATCTATCTTCGCTGTCTCACCATAGGCGACCTATTTATAAAATGTTATTTACTATAGTTGATATATTCTTTCTTCCTCAGTAAAAGAAAGTCATCAGTTTACCTTTCTGTCTAATTAAATGGTCACCAATTAAAAAAGTTTTGAGAAAGTGTGATCTAGCCAATTCGTCAAGTTATATTGCTGCTACATACATATCATACATCACTCCCCACGCGACCTGCAGGGTCTTCCTCTCTCCACTTTGCCTCCGCCCTTTGGAAAAGCTCGAAATAGGACATCCTGTGTGTGGGAGGGGAAAGGGTGGGGGTGGAAGGGGGTGTCCACACTACGAGAGCCTCATGCGTGCGGTGGCGGCAGCGACGGGACGCCAGCATCCTGTTATTACAGCGTGCCTCATTTCCTGCATAAGCGCGGCGAATCTTCCTTGCTCTTGCCAGGGTGTGGCAAGTCTTCGCGAACGTTTCTGAAACTTATATTCGTTGCGGACAAGNTATATATATATATATATATATATATATATATATATATATATATATATACACATATATATATATATATATATATATATATATATATGTATATATATTAATTACACTGAAGTTACAAATTCCTTCGATTAATGTTCAAAATAAATTGATCCGTGCAGCGATCATTTAGTTTTTAAATTAATTGTACTTTATCATAAACTATCCGTGTGTAGCTAGAATAAATCGTTTAACATAATTAAAATAACTTTTGAACGTCATTTTGAAATTAAGTTTTTATAATTCATAGAAATAATATTTCATATAGTATAACTTCATATATATATTGGTAAAAAACGTTGATGACAGGCATCTACGATTACACCACCCGGTACAGTAGCAAGAACTACAGTGACGTTACTTTTATTCATTTCTGAGAGGAAATAAATGGAAGATGAAAGACTAAATTGAGAAGGGAAACGAGAAAGAACGATCAGGGATGTAGCGCAATATCCCTGGAGTGGGAGATCTCATGTCGCAGGAGTTGATATAGAAATGACAACACTCTCAGCCAGAAGCGACAGTACGGTCACCTTAAATTTGTGCTTGCAAATTTATGTTAAGGTTGTATTAATTCTAATTTAGGTAAATTTGATAAACGGATTTGTTTCTTAAAGCATTTATTTTTTCGCTCAGTTCATACTTGTATTATCATCATAATAGGGTCTACACTGAAGACATTTGACGGGACTTACAGCACCTACGGCGAAAGAAAATCCTAAAGACCACGTGACAGTCGAGGAACCAATGACAGCATTGCGAGATTGCCGACTCTTACTCTCGTGGTAGGCACGTGGGCGTTGTACTCGTGTCAGCAGGATTTTAGTGTGTGTACATTCTGATTCAGCCGTCTACATCAGCCAATTCCTAGGCTGTATTTGATATTCCAAATGTTGTGGACTGAGTTCATGATCTCAAATTTTTAACCGCATGGAGGCTACTGTAAGGTAGCAACCTTTGTCCGGGTGCCTCGACAATGGGATTAGCAAAGCTAGTCCCCCCCCACCCCCCCACACCACGACATCGCTAAGCTTTCGATACGCCGAATTGGTTACTTCTCATTTCTGTTCTATCTCAGCGAGGACTATACTTTTCGAAAACGAGCACCGCTCCCACGCCATCCCACCCCACTGCAATGCCATGGCAGAAGCGACATGCAGTGGAAACATGCAACAGGAGCCATTGCGCATCCGGCACCACCCACGCGGCGCCTAATGGCCGCTGATTGTGAATCGTTAACGTTGCACGGGAGAGAATATTATTTCCTGTCGCGTTTCCAAACAACAGGCGCCTGTTGTTTGCCTCTGCCGCAGGATAGGAGAGACTACTTTTGTACGCTATTGAAAGTTTAGGCTTTGGGATTACGACAGTTAAAACAGGAATGTGTTAATTACACTTTATTACATATAATTAGCGAACTGTGTTTATAAAATAAATCAGTTGCTTTTTGTCGTTTGATTAAAAACAATGAATAGGATGGAAGCCTTACTTAGCCTTTTTTACATATCATATTAATGACCGATTAAAGGATATAAAAGTGAACATTCTTGTAGTTTGATTATTCGTATTATTTGTTGTAATGATAGAGTAAGAATGTCAATAGTATGTAACTGTCGTGTAAACACAATTTCTGTTCTTGTGGAGGAGTGATTTGATCACAAAATACTGTGAAAACTACAGAGGTTAAGCAAAAATAAGCCATGGTTATAATTATAGCATTGTGGTGTATAACATATTTTTATTTCAGGTGTAGAAATATGTTTAGTTGGTTCATTAATAAATATTAAAAATTGATACTTTGTAGGACTCACAGCCTTCATCACCCCCACCCATACAAAACGTATTGCGCTGCTGTCACTATTTAATATTCTTTGTGGAGTTAGACGCACGAATTTAGTTCGTAGAATAAAAATAATTGAGTTCAAGTATCCCTTCTTTGAAATGAGGATGTGTTGCTTATCCTTCAATACTGTGGAAACAATCGCGAGATGTCAGCATTAATATTTTAGAATTTTGTCTGAAAATAGTATTTTAACAATTTCAGAATGATACAGTGTAATTTAAAAACTCTAAGGCTCCGTCTACACATAGCATTGTCAACGGTCTGTATGTCGGATCAGCAACGTAGCCTTGAAAATTTTCACCTGCACGCACAAATCGTTTCTACCGCACCGAGCTGTCAGCAGAGGTGAAACTGCTGCGTAGTCGCGGCTCTACGGAATTCACTTCATTTAAACCGGCGATTTAGTTCCCTGAAGAAAGAAACAAATTAAACTTTCTCGCAAGTAAAGAACATTAATTATTTCAAATAGTACATTTAAAATAAGTAATATAATTTTAACAATATCATTATTTACGTTTTCTTTCTTCAATATTTATTTGCATAATACACAGTGATCGTTGCCTTCTGTAAACCATATCTTTTCAAAATATATCTTAAGGAATTATAGCAACAACGTCTCGCAGAGCTACGTAAGGATTAAAATTGTAATTAACTCGTTCTCGCATATAAGAACTCAGAATTTGGCAAATAAAGTAGTATAATCTTGTCAAATTTATGATAAATTTGGTCCAACTATTTAACTTTCGGAACTGAATCTTTTTTTTAAGAAATAGACTTTTCAAATTTGGGACATCTTTCTCCCAGAGCGAAAAAGATAAAAAATTGTCTTCTTTAATATCAATCAAATCAATAAATTTGTTTTTTTAGAAAAATAATTAAACATTTAAATAATGTTAAGAAACAGCGTCCTTCTTATTCATTCTTAATTAATTCACTATATAATGTTAAGGGCCAAAAAGCCAGAAAATGGTCTCCATTTAATATGACAAAATTACGAAATCGTTTACGTAATAAAAATGAAACCAAACATTCAATTACGTCCCAGATGACTTAAAATGTATTAGAATAGACGGGCTTCTCACATCACTCCTGTTCTTGCATTCTGATTGGTTTAAATGTGTATGCAGCTACTCAAGGCACAGTCTTCGTGAAAGGAGGTCCCAATGGCCACGCTCAAGTTCGCGCGGTACCGCGCGACACGTCTGCAAATGTGCGGAATATGCCAGAAGATACTGTGTGTTAAACCTTCATTTCTTCAGGACGTGTAGCCTGTACCCAACGCAGCAGGACGACGGAGGAAATGACCAACGGGTGGGGAAAATACGCAACACTGAATGTGCAGATTGTCGCATTTAAACGTACATGCTGCATTGCCTTCGATCTGACGTACCGGTCGTTGGGTAACGCTATGTGCGTATGGAGCCTAAGACTTGAAGGGGGGTAGAACTAAAAAGCGATCGTTGTTGAGTTCGAAGTGAGACCAGTGCTGTACAGATAATGAACCTTCTTCCTGTCCGAAGAGTCGTTCAATTCGCTTATTTTTTGTGATGTAGGAAGGTCAGGGCGTAGGTCATGTTTTAGCGGAGTACACCGTACTTTTTACCCTCTCGCTTCAACACCAGGAAAGGGTTAACACTATTGTGAAATGTAGTAATTTTTCCTTGATGACATCAAAAATATATTAATGCATTCTAACGTGTAAAATTTTACTTTCTGTGTTGTACGAAATATATCCAACATTTAAAAGAAAATATTTTTTTTCGTTGTAATCATGATTTCGATGCAAGGAAACAAAGCATGGATGCAAAGTTTGTCTAACATAAGTTGAATCCCCAATTCAGAGCAAATTATTGTTCTTTCACACTTACGAGTAATCCGAAATTTTGTATAATCATTCTGAAGGATATTTACGACGTGAAAAATCTTGATGTCTAAACAATTGCTTTATTTGGTATTAAGAATTTAATTTCTCGCAAAGTCACATGTTGTCAAGGTTTTTGGAACATTTTGTTTCGCATTGAAGCAATAGTCGAACGTTTTGCTCGTGTGTTGTTTCTAAGACCGGGTTCTCTGTTTCATCGAAGGAAAATTTTATTTATTGAGCCCTGAGAGACACTTATTTTCGTAAATAGTGCGAGTATTGCGCTGATTCTGAACGAAATATATAAATACCATAGGTATGTGAAATATACTGATATTATCTTGAGATAAACATCAAATAATCTATTTTACCTCACAACCTCCGAGTACCTACACGTGGAGCGTGTAACGCCAACAGCCAGGTGAAAATTGCGACGGACAGGGACTTGAACCCAGAACCTCTGCTTTGGCCGCAAGTGTGCTATCCACTGCACCAAATATGCATCCGACTAATAATCAAGTAGACTAATAATCATGAATTCTGAAAAACTACTTAAATCGTTAAATATAATACCTCGATGTAATTGACTATATCTGTGTAAATTATTAAAAAATGGATAAAATTTTTACCAATGAAAATTCAATGCATTTGGATATTCTTCAAATAACAATCGCGAAAATCCGTGATATTGTATTTTGGAAAATTAATTTTGAAAAAGTTAGCGTTTTCCGGGTTTGAACTCAAAAATGGTCTTCGTTTGACAAATATAATATAATATAATAATATGGTTGAAAACAATAGAATGGAGTCTAAACTTTCCGTATAAAACACTATAATTATCTTTATGAGAGTACTTTTTAAGTATTTTGCATTTGCTGTTCATATAGTCTTGATTTATGTCAAAACAGACGTGGATTCACTCAATGGTAAAAAATGAAAAAATTTGGAATCAATGGGTATAAACCTCATTTTTCGACGTAATAAACTAGAAAAAAAAATGTTTTTGTTGAAGTACGCGATGGTCGACTTTTTTTTGGCCGATTATACAAAGAATGACCCAAAATATAAATGTAAAAGAGATATAGTCGTGGAATGGGAACACGACCAGAAACAACTTTATTTTAATAAATAAATAGATAAATAGGTTTCTGTGCCAACTTCCTAGATACTATATTATTTGATACATTAATTTGCTAATAATATTTGAGTTACAGGGAACTTCCGTTAACGGTGACTTCTCAAAGCGGACTCTTCTTCACTGCTCATGTTATTCTACGCTGTCCTTAACATCCCAAAGGCGGACAAATTTTAAGCCCCAATTAGAGTTCTTTATTAAGGAGTTTTACTATAATTGATGTCCCAACAGGTCTCACAGTAACTTCAAATAGACAAGGTGCACATAACCTCTCAAGATTCTGTTGTATCAATTTAGTAAATGTTTGATTTTATAATTTCTCTCAATTTGTTTTTAGTTATAAGTATATTAGTTTTGTAATATTCTATAGGTGCTTATAATATTTTTAATAGAATTTATGTTGTCCTTAATGGACCAATGTATTCATCTTTATTAACAACATACTTAGTGATCCGTAGAATTTAAAAGTTTGACTAGAATGGTCCTGGAACACTAGAAAATTGAAGACCATTAATAGACAGTAA
Source organism: Laupala kohalensis (assembly GCA_002313205.1). Classification (NCBI taxonomy): domain Eukaryota; kingdom Metazoa; phylum Arthropoda; class Insecta; order Orthoptera; family Trigonidiidae; genus Laupala; species Laupala kohalensis. The sequence goes on along the minus strand of NNCF01126874.1, from coordinate 18,386 downwards.
CAACGAGGACATCTGACGAAAATGTCCTTGCTGTAACCCGCAATGTGAATTGAATTCAGGGCAGACCTCAATCTCGTCTAGTGAAAGCACCGAAGTTGGAAAATATACCACTACTATACAATATACGAACATACGGTTAGAAGAAACGTTGAAGAAGGTTTATGATGTACTTTGGAACCAAAATGTTGTTAAATTATTTAAAATAACGATGAAAGTAACATTACAGTAACATTGTGTAAATAATGGCGGACATATCGCGAACTATCATTCTTCATTTTCCTAGTCATGACATTGAGCACGATTTAATTGTTCTCCATCCTTTGTTTTGTTTCTTATTCTCGTATTGATTCACTTTTTTTTCTCAGCTGATAAATATTCAATTTTTTAAATACATAAAAGAAAATTCAAGAATGATCATATTCGCGTAAACTTCAAGTTCTATCACAAGTGAAGTGACAGTCATTCAGCTAAAACTTAATAAATTAAATCTTTTTGATGAAATATACTTTGTTAATTTATTTCCATAAATGTAATATTTCCCCTGTAAAAATTCGAGGGGAATATTTTTCTCAATGTTAGTTCTTTCTCCTTACACCAGTCGTCGTTCCTGACTGTGCCACTCTCTACTCACAGTCCATCACTCTTTGCATGTAAATATCCACGCTAATATGAGCGGCGCACTACCAAACTTCCAGTGCGCTCAATTCAGTTATTTCGGAGCGCAAATCAAATAAATGTTTCATCAAGATAGCATTTTAATGCCGTGTGCTGATTGCTCTCTCCCGTTTTCAGTCCAGTGCTCGTCCATCGTCGCTTTACGAGGTGGGAATCAATAACAGTCGAGATTCGAGAATCACGATTCCCCTCTCCCTCCTCCCCTGTATCCGAATACACACGCACACGCTGCCACCAGCGAAACCCCAGCGAAGCTGCTACGAAGTAGAGAAACGAGTGAAAAAATCTCTCTCAAAGAATGGCTTAAAGAATGGAACAATAACGGAATTAAGTTTTTGAATTAAAAAAATGAGAAAGCTCTCGAAGAAAAAGACGGGAGGGAAAATAATTAAAATAAAAGAAGCGAAATTCGTGAAAGGGCGACTGTAATTAGATACGTCCCGGTCGTAAAAGAGGAAAAGGGGCGGCATTAAAAAAGTCTTAAGGCTCCTCCACTTTAGAGAATAACGTTGAGAAGAGTGCAGTGCTGGGGTTGGGTGAGAGGAGTGGGGTTGGAGATTGTACTGGAGGAAGCTCTTTCTGCAGAGAATGGCACAGGTGCAGTCGAATGCATGCGCGAGGGGGTGAAGGTGGAAGGCCAGCTGTTCCTTCCCACGAGCGGTGGAAGCAGGTGGGGGTGGAAACTTTTCTCATTTCGTCACGAAACACACCTATGCCGACTCCAGACGCGACCTCGTTATGGGTGCTACGCCACTCCGAGCAGACAGAAGGTTATTTATATCGATCGATATTATCTTGGACAATATGCTTCGTCTAGTCCCATTTTAACTTCTATTCAAAAGGACTTTTTCAATGCTATCTTTTATTACTTGACTTCAAAATGGAGAATTCAGGGTATTCAACTGGGTCTTGATCCTGGGTTCCAGTTCATCACCGGAGCTTCTCTGTCCAAAGACGATAGTAGAAAGTGCGAAATATCTTCAGGAAAGAGAACTCATTGAAAACTATTTTGCAGTCCTTCGATTTAAGTGGGATGGTGGAAGAGCAGGAGTTTTGGCTGAGTCATTTCAACAAATAAAATCTCAACTAGTGGGCCAATGCTAAGATTTCGTAGTCACGCTAGCGTGTGAGTACCAAACAGCGACTTCACTGTATCACGAAAGCAGGAAATGACACATAGATACGATGGTTATCGAGAATGCTGCGTTCTATGTAAATAAACCCACCACACTTCATAATAAACCTAATAATCTGAAAACAATTCTCTAGTCTTCTGTTTGTATTTATTTCATTTATGATTGATGTAATAAATGAGAATGAGCGCTTGAACTCTTGTACGCTTCTCATCTTGCAAATGTACAGACAAGAAGTAGGATACATCATACAAAGTAAGTACGTATATAAATTAAAACAAATACAGTAAAACAAAAATGTTAAATGTATGCACAACGCACTTAAAAAAATTAGATTTAAGACAAATAATCATTATGTTTAATGAACAATGCTTTCATCCAATTTTGAAGAGCCACGAGTAGCGTTACCTAGGAGGTAGTTTATAGACTTGCAGTAATTCATATTAACTTAGCATTTTTAGACAAATTTCAAGAGAAATATCCCATCCATAATTACCCCGCAGTAATTACGTAACGCTACTCTGTGTCCTTCACCGTTAAGATAAGTATGATATTTCATGTAAATTAGCATTTTCTACTATTATTATTTTCATAAATACTCATGATCGACCAAATTAGTAGACCACAATTTGTTATTGTTAACACATGTCACAAGTAGATATGAAACGTAGAAAAAAACACACGTAACAATTCAACATATTAAAACATTATAAATCGTGTACACGACGTACGCTACAAATTTTTGTACCATCATAGGGAACATAACTGAGGTGATTCTCAAGTCATACTTAAGTGATAAGGAGAACAAAGTATCTAACACTACCAAGGAACATAGTGGAGGAGAAATACGAAGAATATGCAATGAATACATGTAGACATAAACCTAGCTCGAGGAGTAAATGGAAAACAAATAATAATGTCATAATTTTTGGCAGCTTTGAAGTGTCAGTCTGAAAATTAAGGGTACATTTGGTCCTTTTAATATGTAATTTTAAATATGTCGCTTTTATAAAAGTTTTCTTCTATACATAGAACATCCCATTAACATCATCCCACAGAAATTCATGATTTTGGTTTAGTTTTCATAATACATAAATATATACATAAATTCATGATCATGATTCATATCTACTTGAGACATGTGATAACAATATTGTGATCTGCTTAATTTGGTTGAACCTAAGTATTTATTGATTATTAACTTGCAGACGATATGGAGAATTTATCCTTATTTTCTTTTCTTTTTAGAACAATGTTATTTTTATAACAAACTAACTCCACCTCTTTTTATTGAGGATTGTAATATTGTTTCTCTTGTTATTTCTTTTAAAGGGTCCTAATTAATTCGCAACAATGCCAAATTTCAAATTCCCAAAGTTGCCATCAGTAACTGTAGCCTTCTGATGTTGATGAATTTATAGAAAATTAACTTCAACTTACTGAAACTATGAGGGGAAACACTATACTATTTGCTAGGAGACACTATACTATTTGAGACACTAATATAATGTACTACTAGCGCCGTCTGTCTTCCAGTAGGCAGCCTCTACAATACGTATGTTACATGTGCAATGCCTAATTGGGAAATACGATGAATTTTTCCCTTCTTACCTATCACCTTCACGTATTGTTAATATTGTTTAGGAATTGTTTAAAATGCCTGAATTTTCCACATTGCTAGTAACATATATATTATGTAAAAAAAAATTCTGCAATATTCAAATATCTTTTGTATTTACTCTTAAATTTATCAAAATCTTTCTCGAAATCTACTTTTATCTCTTTTCATAGCTAACACGGTAGGAGAAGAAAGTCTCTCTTGAAATGTAATACTTTTATGAAAAGTTTTTTTAATGTTGAAAATTGAATACTGAATGTTCCCTACTGCATACTGCGTACATGGAGTCTACAATTTACATAAAATGAATAGTACAAGAACTTTGGTTTTTAAAAATATTTGCTCTTAGTTTAATATATTTGTTCGTAAGACATTCAATTTGTTAAAGTAATGTATGCATTGACATTTATATTATATTCTTCAATAATTTCACACTGTTACGTTGCTTTACCACAATAAATTATTATTATTTTTTAAAATTTTGGTCATCTTACAGTGTAACTGCTCTAAGTCATTAGGAAGCACCTTAATTTTATTTTTCTCATAACATATTAAGTTATATTACTTGTCTATTTCAACTCTTCCCTTCCCTTTACAATTTTCTTTACGGCATGTTGCATGCTTCCGTAAGACCTTATGCGAGTCCACAGCCAATCATTGCTCTGTATTCAAGTCCTAACTTTAAATAATAATTTTGTTTCCCTTCACATTCATGTTTTGCTTGCCGAAGATGTGTTTGTGGTGATTACACGCAACTTCCTCGCGCGCAACAGTTTCGCGAGATGTACATGTTGCCCCTACTCTAAAATGTGTTGCGCGAGCTGCCATTCGGCGTGTCGGGTTTAGTAGTCGGTTCTTGGATGCAGCTTCTGTTTCGTGTAGAGAGAACGTCGATACTTGTTGCGGGCGAGATATGAACCAGGAAGAAAGTATCCGTCTCATACAGTCATACAAGGACTGTTCTTTTTTTTTGTGTGTGGGATTCTAGAGACAAAGCGTTTCACAATCGCGCCAAAACAGCAAATGTGTGGAAGGAAATAAGCGCAATCCTTCAGAAGGGCGTATCTACTCTGAAAGCAAGAATGAAAATTCTGATAGGGGACTGAATAGATATGTACTAGAAATTATGCCAGGACATGGGGACATGAATAAATATTTATACTAAATTAAATTAACTGTCAGTGATATTTCTTTATGTGGGGAAGACACAGAAGATGTTGACAATTTAATACACGACTATCAATATAATGACAAGGAAAGATAAGGATTATTATTATTAATGAAAAAGGAAAGGGTTTATACATTGGACTAATCTTATATGGAATTAAGAAGTTTTTGGAAAATTCCAGAGACAGTGTTCTCAGAAGCTGCGGGATGACCAAGATGATTTAGATTGCTCATTGCGGTAGCGAAGGCATGGTCACGTGACCTCCTCTTCCGTATATATTGGGAGGATTGAAGATCTTCGGGGACTCGCCAGTGTGAACTGAGCCCGCGGGTTACTGAGATGTGACCTGACTAGTTTTGGTCGTCAGACCGCTTAAGAATTACTGCGGTAATTTAATGTCATTACCTAGTAGTAGCGAGTGACGTAACTTGTATCAGTTAGTTGTTCGGGAAAAGAACTTGTAATTTATGGAGATTCGGATGATCTAGGTAGATTTCCGAATTTATTGTTAACACCAGTATTCATATCTGTGTGTAATTGATGCTTTCAGACAGCATTAACTGTGTAATGACAAATTANTATTTATGATTTTAGAGTTCGTTCAAGTTTGTAAATACGCAGATTTCAATTTAACTTGTATTAAAGGAATATTTTATTGTTATTACACGAGTGGTTAATTGCTTGGGAAACCAAGCTGGTGGCAGCGAACCCTACCATAAGGGTTGTGGTTTTTATGGTTGAATCCCGCTTCTACCCAAAAAATACCCACACCGCATCTGGGCTTGTGGTGTGGTGTAACAGTAAGAAAGAGATCATATGAAAGAGGACGAATGAGAGAATGAAACTCGTGTAATGACCTTTGAGTCCAGGGACCGGGATGGAGGATAAACCAATTGAAAAAAAATTGGATCAGATACGCATTTATTGTTATGCACCTATTCACACTAATATTATAACACTTTACAGAAAATGTATTTATTACTTTCAAGTTCTAAAAATTTTTGAATCCGCCTCTGCCTTAGGGCCCTTGATCGGAATTGATGGGATGGTCCCTTGCTTGCTTCCGGAGAGTAAATTAGTTTTTTCCCTCCACGTGGTCATACGCAGTTTGTACTGTTTTTTGACAATAAATTTATAAATTTATTAATAAAACCAAACCTTGTTTACAGGCACTGACGAGCTATATGTATCTAAATGGTTAGCATACAAATATTTCAACTTTTAGAAAGAAAGAGACAACCCGAATGCAACCTTGGACTCCGCTAAAAGCGAAATAAGTATATTATAGCTATATACTATTTCTAATAGATAACTTTTGAACAGCTTTCTCTCGCACTGATCATAACCAATTGTCGAAAATGAGATATAATTACAAAGAATATTTTCTGAACTTTGAAAGGATTGTGATTTTAACTATGCACCACTTCTTTTATAATGTATTGAAAAGTCGAATTCCAATTGTGGTATATTCATTGTTTTTCTTCCAGATGACTCAACTAACCGCTCTAAAGCTCTCTTTATACGGTCCATTTTACATACAAAATGTGTCCAATTGCTGAACATAATATGGATGTGATGTGTATAACGTCACGCTTTACGTTATCTGCATGTACAGAAAATTTACGTTCCGAAAAACGTTAGTATCATTGCGAAATATTCCTTTTGGCCAACTAGTTTCAGTAACATTTTCTCCATGGAACGTTCTGATATGCAAGAGCCATGCAATGGTAATGTTGTTGGTTATCCCATGTGCCATCATTGATTCGTACAATTATACGAGCGTCGATTATGTCGTGAAGACATTTTACATAAGTTTCCATAAGACATTGTGTAGGTATAAGAAACCAGAGTGGCTTTCGATGTGGCCTTTGGTTAAAATTGCTCTCATTCTCTCTTTTATGAGGGTAATTGATTCTCGAAATGATTCTTGGGTCGCCATGGCACGAATTGTCGCAATATATGATGAGAAGCATATTTCCTACAACGGAGTACCATGAATGGGAGGTAAGGCAGGTGGAGCAGAAAGATTACCAGAAATACAAAAAGGGAAAATAATAAAAGCAGTACAACGATTAAAGAAGAAAAAGCATCCGAATATGATAATATAACTCGTGAAATAGTAAAGAGAATCATAGGTGAATTAATAAATTATTTGTATGAGATTTATAATAAATGCCTGAAAGAAGGTTACTATCCCAAATTTTGAAAATGGCAAAATTACGGATCTTTATAAAAAGGAAAAAAAAAACAGACCAGGGCATTACCCAAAGTCCTATAGGCCAATATCACTCTTGCCAATTTACGGAAAAATATTCGATAGAATAATATCAGAAATAATTGCAAGNATATATATATATATATATATATATATATATATATATATATATATATATATATATATATATATATATATATATATATATAACGTATATGGATATTGAAAGAGCTTTTGATCATGTCAGATGGGGTAATATAATAATAGAAACATTACGAAAAAAAAAAACGTACCAGAATATCTGGTTCGGATGGTACAATTAATGTTTCACTGATACACATTTAATGTTTGAGATAGGTGGAGAGAGAATATTACAGGAGCAAACAATAGGGTGTCCCCCGGGCTCGTCCAGTGGACCGCTTTATTGGAATATGGTGTTTGACAATGTGCTATGGGAATTGGAAGAAATGAACATTAATTATGTAGCATATGCTAATGATTTGACATTGATTGTAGAAAGGGATTCAAGAGAAAAATTGCCGAATGAAACACAAAGGGCGTTAAACACGCGTGAAGAGATATGTGCAAAAAAGAGAGTTGCGACTATCAGGGGAAAAGACTAAGATACAATGGATGGGCCATAACAGGAAGAAAAGACGAGATATTATAGTTAAATTACGATATAAGAAGATCAAAATAGTAACAAAACAACACTATCTAGGAGTTATCATAGATCAGCATCTGACATTTTTAGAACATTTAGCATACATTCGGCGGCGCACAGAAATAATATTATACAGCATTCTATGGGTAGGAATAATGAACTATGGAATATCGCGAAGATATCTTAGGATATTATATATTGGGATTTTGAGACCAATAATAACGCATGGATGCCAGGTATGGGCAGAGAGAGCGATAAAGCAACAATATGAGATGAAGTTAAAATTTATAGAAATAATATGTTTATTGCAACTTTCAGGAGGGTACAAAACGGTATCCACAGAAGTGTTGGATGCAAAAAAAGGGGTAATGACTTTAGATTTATATGATCAAAAGATTAAGTATAGAAGAATATTATAAAAGAAATGAAGTATACAGATAAATGAAGAATGGATAAGGAAAGAGGATAAGAAGGCGCGAACTAAGTTAACATAAATTTTGCTAAAAGGCTGGCAAAAAAGATAGGAAAGGACAGCGACATACATACCGGTATATACTGGAGGTAATATATGTGAATAAAAACTGGAGGTGGGTAAATCCAACAAAAAGTGTGCTACAATTGAAACCGAGTCAGGCTTTGTTATAGGTTCTCCAGTTTTCGCGTTGAGAGTTTGAATACAGCGCCATCCGATACTCTCTCTTTCCGAATCAATTTTCAGATTCTAGATTGTATCAATCATTGTCAGAGGCATGAAACCAAAGAAATATCTCTTCTATCTTGATCCCTACATTGATGGGAGTTTGTGGCACGATAAGCGTTCCGTCAAATGAACTGATTGCTTGGGTAAAGAGACATTTTTTTGGAATCCATTGACCCTCTGCGGTAAATGGTACCTGTGCGAATGCAAATCAAAACCACAAATTAAAAAGAAAATAAGCAACACACGTAACATGTTACTTGTATTTTAGCAATTTACCTAAATATGAAGTACTAATTGTAAATACGTGATTTAAAATATTATCCTTGTAAAACGTGAATATTTTTTTAGGTATCTCAAGAAGTGATTTCTTAAGTTATAGCAGACACCCAAGCAGTTGCAACTACATCTTCTCCGGCGTCACATGACAGCACAACTTGCAGATATCGACTAGTGCATCGAACGTCCCATTCTTCATATATACGTTGAACTTAGCCAATGAGCTCAGGAAACATGACGCTCCTACTCTTGCACATATGAGAAGATCCATTGCGAACTTTTTTTTTTGAAGCTGATATGGGAAGGATGCCGTCATACCCGACTATGTCATGTGGCAATGAACCTCAGAAAGACTAAGAGAAGGAGTAGGTAGGGATAATGTTTGATGCAAGATTACGAGATGGGCAAAATAAAACATCCGGAAATTATTTATGAGACTGACACGGAATTGACCCTAGTTAATGAACAGAAGAATCATCAAAGAGAATGCTGGAAATGGCCATCGGTGACGTCGATGCAGCGCTGTGCTCTATTTATCAAACTGCGAGACATGTGTAATATCTCAGCTTGAAGGATAGCAGCAATAGTGTGTTCAATCTTGCTCTTCTAGTGTATGAGGACTAATTGAGTACACCTTGACCTTCAATTTTCCCCACAAGTAAAACTCACCGAGATGGAAATCAGGTGATCCAGGAAGCAAGGAGATTTTTCTGTTTCTGCTGACTGTCCTCTCCTCACCGAACATACACTGACAAGATTTCATGGCAGCTAATTCATCATGTTGCATCAGGAGGAAGAATGCTGTTGTGACTTCAACTTCAAATGGTAACTGCATTCAACCTAGAATATGTGGCATAGAATTTGATATGAAAATAAATTATCCTGTGTTGGTGACATCTCCAAAGTGATCATATTGGGAGATATCCATGTAACTAATAAGACTTTTAAAAGAAGATAGGTTTCGATGATAAATGGTGTAGTCAAGAAAAATCTAATTCCTAAAAAAATATGCTTTAAACACAATAAATGGTATGATATGATATTAGATTTCCTTTTGAAATACAAATTCTTTTCTCTTTTCAGTCATAAAATTTTATTTTAAGAAATTCCCACGATAGACAGTTGGCAATGACCTATTCCATTTCCTACGATGAAGGGGAATAACGATATTTCATAAATTATCGTGGAGAGATTTTAGCAGTTAGAGGGAGTGATAGTATATGATTGATGGAATTTGGATTATAGTGAGAATCGGAGAAAAGTTTGATTCTAGAAATCGTGAGGTTTGATTTTAAACATTTTTGACGATTCTTCCTGTAAAAGAATTGATGCGAGGCGAAGTTCTATAGTTAGCAATATGAGTAGGTACTTTGTAATATATGTTTCAATACCAAATCATCAGATTTTTTATTCCCATTTTCATATAATATTATTTGATTATACGTTTAAAGATATGAAAATAGTAAAAACTATTTTCGAATCAAGAAACTAATAAGAGCTTCAATATGCTCATTGAAAAATGGTCAATATACCGGGTGCAATACAGATAACTGTAATGTCTAAATAATCCAGTATTCTCATGTTTCCCTAATTAGCAGATGTTTAATCTCAGGAATGAACATACAAACCCAATGCATCTTAAAACCAGATAGGTGTAAAATATTGGTTGTGTTTTATGATATTACGAAAAGATATGAAAATAGTGATATTCATGTTTTCTGTATTCGGCTATCCCTCAGTTCTAAACTTGGTATATATTCTTAAACGTCAGGGAAGGAAAATTTGTGAAAATATTCTATCGATAACATGTTCATGTTCAAGAAGACCTCGACCTCTGTATTTCTATGTCCGAAACCCAGTATGATTTCGATTCCAATGTAGATTATACGGCCAACTCGAGCGTTAATAACTGTCGTTGAATTATTGACACGAGGATATTACTTCAAACAAACATAAATTCTCATCTACTAAGTTACATCTACTAAGACGCGGTTTGTCCCGGACAATCAAGCTTATATAAATTCTCCTTTATACGATACCTTATACGCAATGTCAACGACCGAAAACCAAAATAACTCGTCACCCATCACCAAAATTGTTCTGAAATCACGGGGAACGATAATGGTCCAGCCAAATACGTTCTATATATACCAGTAGTGTAATGTGTATTGCAAAAAAAAAAAAAAGTTAATTTTCGAACCAGGTTGGCATAATTTTTTTTCTTCGTTAACCACATTGACAATGAAATGAAGAAAGTTCTGGAAGCCGATAGTAGTCGCCGACAACGACGGCGAATGTCGGTGGCGCTCGCTGCGAGGGTGACGCAAAGCGCATCGTTGGGCACAGAGCAGCTGGGAGGGGGTGGTGCAGGAAGGGGTCCGGGGCGTAGGCGGAGGTGGAGGCGGAAGCATGGTGGAGGGAGAGAAAGGGCGCGGGGCCGGGGACCGGCAGGGCACCCAATGTCAAATGAAGGTCGTTGCCACTGCCCGCCACCGCCGTCGCTGAGGCCCGATCGATACGCGAGCGCGCGGGCATAAGGGAAGGGAGGGAAGGGGAATGCAGGACGGCTTGGTCCTCTTCCTCCCTCGCTTGAAGACGCGCCCTACGCCTTCCTGCCTTCCCTGCCGTCTTCCGTCCCTCCTCCACCTCCTCATCCTCCTCCTCCTCCGCCTTCTCGGGTGAGGGAGGGCTTGACGATGCCTCGAACTGCCACGTCGACAGGGCGGAGCAAGCACCTGTGGGGGGTCGAATGGATTTCTTATACAACATTTTCTGACCCCCAAAAATTAGCTTCGATTGCACGTGACCGCGTGGAGGAAAAAGCCAAATCCACTCTTTACCAACGGATGTTTTAATTTCTCGCTACGATTGTTCTTCGTTTATTTTAAACCTAAATTCCATATTCGCATACATACATCGTGACGTAATGAAAAACAAGTTTGTGCTTACCCATAACCCGTATTATTTACTTCCGTGAAGTACCATAAATTAAATTTAAGACTGCAAAAAATAGTTGAACTGTTCTAGGAGACTGCACTGCCGTATTAATTCCGATGCAATTAACGTTAAGTAAAAAATATTAAGCTCTTCCACGTATCAATCCATTTCGTACTGTTTTCAATGACTCCATGTTAAGCTAAAAAAAAAAAAAGTAAAAACCGTCATATATTTTGTGTTTGGTGAAGAACTCCGTCTGAAAAATTTTCGTATCACCATTACAGCCAGATAGGGTGCGACAATGTAGACCACCTTTACTTGCAAACAATTGGGGAATAAAAGTAATGAAATAATAATTCGTGTTATGTTTTCGTCATCTTTAGAGGTGACTTTGGTGTTCCGTGCTTTTTCGACCTTTGTTTCCTTTTTTGTAACCACAGATCATGATCTATAACGATTGTCCATTGCTCCTCTCCTCGTCAAGAAAACCGACGTTTAGCTGTTTTTAAAAACTCTTTGGACAAACCAGTAAGACTTGAGGTTATGTGTGTGTAACCTGTCGACTGCTTTTGAATGTCCTGAATTTTCAGACAGTGAAAGAATAAACTATTATATATCATCTCGTCTAATAAAATTTGATCCTTGCTGGTTGAATATAGGAATCAAACTATTTGGAGTTGTCCAGGCTTCTATGAATAAACCATTCGTGATAATTTTCAAATAATTTCTCATGTAATCGATAAAAAATGTTATCAAACGTGCCTCAAATTTAATATATAAAATAGTAGTACGAAATTTGTCTCGCCATTCTGGACAATTAAGGTAGTTATTCAACGAAAACTATCGCAAAACTAAAATTATTCTTACATATTGCTTCAATTTAGACGATAAAATTAATGATTCACTGTTTTTTATACTCCATAATTGTTTAATTACGGGTATAATGACTATTTTTAACATGAACACAATAGGAAATATTATTAAATGTTTTATAAATAGTTACTTGCTGGACTGCCTTACGTATCAAAGCAATTGGTCTAACATTGTTATAAATTTATGAATTTTGTTATGATATATTTATGAATAATTTATTTTCAGAAATAGTATATTAGTCCTAATGATATTCATTTTTTAATGTCGTAGTTTTCGAGATAGGAAATACCGATAGCAAATCATGATTGAGTGAGCTTATCAGATATAGGACTGTTCCAAATGAAAGAACTAATTCTCTAGTTTGTACTTATTTATGGTTTTGTTTATTTATTGACGGAACACAATTGTCCGCTCACTTGCACTGTCATGACATTCAATGTCGTGAATGGAGAGAATAGTGTATCCTAAACCCGATTGAAGCATGTAAATTGAAAACGTTCGAAGAGCCAAAACGTGCTTTTACAGGAGGTATAAAACGGATTAAACGCCATAATAGATTATGAAAATCTATGAAGAGTCATCATAGATCACTGGTTTGCTATTGCAACTAATGATTCTTTTAAAATAAGGTTATAATCAGATTTAAGATGTTTATAGAAACCATTGCAAGTGACAAATAATTTAAAGGTCATCAGTTGAAACTGTTGTAAGTTGCAAATAATATCAAAAATGTTCAAAATGCCACATGTGATTAAAAACACATCCTAATACCACGGATAGTACTCAAACAGAGTGCATACGTCTAGAAACCATTTTAAAATATTTTTAAATATTTGGTAATGTGCTATAATATTTTCATATTATAATGTATGTGGGTAATTTTAGAAACAATTATCTATTTTCTGACACTGGACATCTCGTGTCAAATATTATTTCTGACAGCATGACTTATAACACTAAGTTGTGCATCCAAACTTTTAATGAAAAATTTGATGTAAAATGTACTAAAACTCACGGGCCTTAAGAAAAGGACTGCTAGTTGGATAGCGCAGTTCTAGACTATAAGACGTCTTTTTCTACATTGTAAGAAACATTGCGTGCGGACTGCGCAACAAATCATTTGCTTTGATTACATGACTGTAACATAGTTTTGTAGTTATAATGAGGTCAGGTTGCTTGCATTGTAACCCCACTCTTTTCGTCTGCACTAGAAAGAAAATGTATTTGTAAATGGGAAATGTAGCGTGCTATCTACATGGAGCGATAGGAGGTGGGAGGTGGGTGTTCGGTTATTGTTAGTAGGTGGAGCGCTTAGCTGAGTCTACCAACAACTTGGCCCACGTTGAAGTGTTAGTAGGAGTTGTTAGTAAGAAGAGTTATTGATACAGGGAAGAAGCGGATAGAGGAAAAAGGGTTCGCGTTCGATTGTTACAGCTGTATGAACTGGGACATTCTTGTGAAAAGCTACAAATCCTTTCTGGCCCCACCGGGAATTGAACTTGGTAACTTGATGCTGAGCAAGAACGCTACCACCTGAACAACTTGTGACATTTCTGAAATGTATAGTGAATGAGATGCAATGACTCCAAAACGGAGTATGAACATAAGACAAAATAGTGTGTAACGCCCTTTATTAGGAGAGATGAATAAGTGATATGGATATTCAATATTCAGCAACGACAAGTAACAACAGGTGTTCAATGTTCGGTCCATTAGCAGCGATCGCATCTCGAACCGACATCGCATGTATTGGCGAAGGTAACTCGCGAATCATCGCGAACATTGAACACGTCTCAGTTTCTACAGACTTACGCAGTTACGCTAACAAAAAGGTGTGTAAAGTGTGCTATACACATCTTTTTGTCATATGTTCATACTCTGTCTTGGTGTAATTCGCGAGTCATTTCCTGACACGTGTACCTTTGTGATTTTCTTGTTTCAATTACTGTGCTCTATCAATCCTCCAACTCTTTACGTGGAATTATTCAGTCTTTCAATAAAGATGAACAAAGTTTCTGTACCTTGAACAGAACTATATTTGCTTAAATATAGTTAGTTAGCTAGACGCTTGTTAAAAAGATATCCAGTAATATCATGAGTAATTAAATTAAGTTAGTTCTTCTAATAATGTTTTGTGGACTACTTAACATAATCTGAGATAACATTAATATAACTTTGAAAAAAAAAATTGTATTGAAAATTGTCATAACTATTTTAATTCTGATGCTAATGAGTTTTGTTATTATATTTTTTATTATCACGTAAAGCTAATTAATTTCGTAAAGTACTTTGATTGAATTGTATCCTTTGATATAATTCATAATTGTGTTTACAGTTTACTAGTTAATTACTAGAATGTAATGAGATATTACAGCTCATACTTAAAGAACTGTAGAGAAAAACGTTCTTGCAAATTCAATTTTTTCAAATTCATTAGCTGTTAGATCGAATATGATAATTATCTTCCTCTATATTCGCAGTAACACGAAATAGTCACGATCCAACAACACATGATGCGTGTCATATTTTCGATTTTTGTCCACCTCACTCTTCTGCCATACATGATACTGATTTTGCATGTTTATTACGACCAAAGAAGTGTGATCTATTGAAAAAGATAACATTCTAACACTAATTTTTCACTCAGTGCGTGCTTCCAACTTTTGTCACTTGTAAATCTCTTAAATTGCGGTGAACCTCACCGCCAGGTAACAGTTGTGCAGTTGGTAAGCGCATGAGCTCCATAAGCTCATGGTCACGAGATCGAATCTCGGTTCCGTCTCCCATTTTCATTCAACATAACATATTTAATTTGTCACTTGAAGAAAACTGTACATGAACGTGATGTGGTACGCATACTTCGTTCCCGTCTACTATAGAATTAAAACAATTAAATTAAAATCTAATGAAATATAGGGAGTTATGATAATTTTAATTATTTATTTGATTGTGTCATGTATATACCCAAAGAGGCGAAGACTTCGTAGCCCGAAATTTGTATTAATTAATTTACAGGTATGGCTTACAAAATATTTATCTCATAATAGAATGTAAATATTTTAAATAGAGCGAATCATTATTTCCATACATGGAAATAATTTAAACTTCAATGTCTGTTTAATTCACAACAGTGATAATAAACTAAAATATTTACTTCATCAATTTATAATATGCATTTTAAAATTTCGTAACTGAAACACAAATAAGAAGCTTAATTTTTGTAATATTTACCTACATTTTTAACGTGAGTCGCGGGACTTAATCACGAAAGGGTTTCTTTACTCTTCTTTTATCTGTCATTTATTGGCTAATTGTCACCTCCTAACTTTAAGAACGAATAATTAATTTTCAACAATTAATTTTAAAAAACACGATTGATGTTCGTTTAGAATTTGACCATAACTGTAGCAATGTGTTACTAGTGAGTTGTAAAATGAGGAGGGACTGTTTAAACAGAACTAGAAGCAACACACGCGATTTTTCACCAAAACAAAACAAACAAACAAAAAACAAAAATAAAAATATTTAATTAAAGAATTTAAATTTCTAGGAAATATACCATTTAGAAGTATAATATTTTGTTATCAAGCATCAATTAAGAGAAATATTCTCTTTTCTTCACAACTCAAATAAGTTAAAACCAAAATTACGGAAATGAAATGACGGATACACAAGTTGAGAAGAGCAAAGAATAGCAAAGAAAGGAGGTTTAACAAGAAAATAAGTACTGCTGAAGGATTGAAGGTGATTTTCAGTATTACCCAAAATCGAACGAGCGGAAAAGTATTTTTTAGACGAAAAAGCTCATAAAAGGCTGAACGTGTAGAGAAGAGATTTGACGTGTTCCATGAACAAAATGAGATTTGACATACCAGTAAAAGACGGATGGACTGAATATTTGATTTCATACAAGACGGCAACAAATTTGAACGTGAAGACGCGCTTTTAGTCTTATCAGTCAAACTTCATTATTGAGAATCCGATTCTCAAGTCGACGCCTGAGTATTAAGTGCGTGAAAATAGCACCAGACCTACGCCACTGGTATCGATAGTTTTTTTAAAAGAAATTTGTTCAACTATAGAGCAGTTGTCCTTGTCTGTGGCAAATTAAAACGAAGGATTATGGAACAGAAATAATATGAAGATATAAAAATATCACACAAGAAGTAAATTACAAAAGAAGACATTGTGACTGCCTCTCTGAGCCAGGAACGGAAGCAAGAGAAGTAAATGAGAGGTGAACAAGTTGTAAGAGAGGTGAAAATCTTAGAGAACTTTGCAATGACTATATTTACAGGCAAGGTGGTCAACGCATGTGTATTTTAATATGTATAACCGACTGAAAGGAAAATTAAGAAAAGATAAAGTATGCATGATTGATAAATTCATTGATGCTTTGATTGATAAATACAAAGAATAGGGTTAGAATGCAAATAAAAGACTTAGTATCCGGGAAAATCAACTCATTTCAGACGATGTACCATAAAGAGTGTGCTAAAATAACAATTTCTTCTTCATACCTAGAACGAGACTGAGCAGAAGATTGAGATTAAGTTTGAACGTTGAGACGCTTTTAACATGACACACTTCCATAAGCTTGATCTTGGAGACCGGGTTTCATTTGTATGATTATTGATTGAAGCATTAAAATGGCCTACGAACCGTCGATTGAAGGTGTTATGTTGAGGGAGTGAGGACTGGTAAAAATCGTCAGAGGTTAAAGAAAATTTAATTCTGATAGCAACAACCGTGAACAAACAAAGAACGTTACAATTTGAATTGATAATGAGGAGTATCATTTGTTAGAAATTGTATATAACCTAACAGTGGATGTTCAATCGAAGTATTTGCATTTTTGTTTCGTTTGACTGTATCAATTGTTGAGACTGGTTTTACTGTGCAAAATAGTTTATGAGATGCCAGTAATCCAAGAAAATTCTTATATCAGATAAACCATTGACACTTCACGACGATTTATTTTACTTGAAACTGATAAAGTCGACAAGCCACTTGCTGAGGATATCTGTGCACCAAAAGTCACGAAGGTTATATGATGTGGGATATAAAGGAAAATATTTAGTGTATTAAAATATGCAGTAATATTATCTCGTGTATTATTCGTTAGTTCCCACTAATCACAAATAAAATGCAATTGAGTTTCAAGATAGGTTCCATCCAAAGCCTTGTTTTAGAGTGGTGTATTCCTTCGAACGTTTTATAATATTTAAATGACAATCTCTTTTCTTAGATTATGAATTAAAAACAAACCTCATAATTTAAAGAAGCAATATGGCAAGTCTTCCCTCACATTACTAAGAACTTTACTTCTTGGGTCTTCAGAATTCTCAAAACATTTTTGAAATACCTTGGTTTTTATTTTGACCGCAAAAATATTTTATCGTTTCATTCAATCGCAATATTTATGACTTGCTTCTTCCTTCCCCTAAAAACAAGTAGGATCATTCGACCTGATTCAGTGCCCTCAAATGGTACCTTCTCGTCTAGCATGTGGCGCTGCGCAACGGTGGAATCTGAAAGCGCTGGACGTTGCTCCAGAGATTCATCTGCGTGAGTTACAGAGCACAACGCGGAGTAACGAGGCCGGTGACCGGATAAAATCGCGCAACCAGGGGTCCAGGGGGAGGGGGGCACGAAGGACATGACCCCCGTCATCCAATTACGATTCGCTGAGATAACAAAATGAATACTTCGTGGAATGTTCGTCGTAACGAACTATGTGAGTTGAGATTAGATGGAATATAAGAATTGTTAATCACGAGGTATATTTTGTTACTTATTACTTTATTCAATGTTGAGAAAATATCTTATCAACCACCAAAGTCCCTGATTTTTAGAGTTTGTAGAGTACCAACAAAATAAAAATAATTCGCAAGTTTCCAGCTCAATCATGATTTGCTATCGGTATTTCCTCTCTCGAAAACTACGATATTAAAAAATGAATATCATTAGGACTAATATATAATATTTCTGAAAATAAATTATTTATAAATATATCATAACAATATTCATAAATTTATAACAATTGTCACAATGCGGCTAAACTGTCTCCACTGCGTCACAATGGGGACAAGGAGGCGCCTCCACTATGTCGCAATGAGGCCCGACG
>NNCF01126871.1:0-38934 GCA_002313205.1 Laupala kohalensis | reverse complement strand
ATATATATATATATATATATATATTCGCTCAAACGTACATATCTTATATTCGTTTGAACAATACACACGCGCGCTCTCTTGCGTGTTTCTTCTTTGGATGATACATGTTAGTGAGTGAATAGGAGAAAATTGTTTCCCGTGGATAAAACTGTCGCATTTGTACATTAGTGAGTCGTCATGGACATATCACAGCTAGCACTACAACAGATTTATACAATGTTTGAATTGTTGAACATATGTCTAAGAACATTCGTAAGATCGTACCGGAATTGTGTGTACAAGCCCTTGGTTGTATCTTGGCATTGTTTAAAAGGATTGATCGTGTTCGTGTCATCCGTCAAGCACTCTGGTCACTCAAACATAAACCTACAGAAAATCTTCCACCAGTTTACGACAATGTATCACTAAACTGATGAATAGTATTTTGTTTAAATTACTTTTTTGTTTAAATAAAAAGAATTTTATTTTAAAAATTGTAATAAAAACAATTTCACCTTCCATTAATCCACCTTTCTTTCAGTGTATTTTTTACGAAGTTGTGGGAGAGATAGAAGAAGAAATTCCCTTTCCAAGTGATTATCTACACAGTCTTCTTTATTTTGAAAAAGTGATTCTTCTAATACACTAAACTTCATATTTCGAAAAACTATAGCGTTTCCAAAACCACTCGTACTTCCCACGCCGCCCAACAGGCAGCGTTTGTGTGTACAGTTGGCGACTATTATGGTAGTCGTCTTATCAAGGGCGTGACGCCTCGTCTTAGAGGGAGCGACCACGCCCGGAAATGAGGAGGGGATATGAGCTTTCGCTTGGTTATCTCAACTCATCCTCCATCTTTACAAGCCGCCATTCCCCTACACACTTACAAAATGGCGTTCGAAACTCGTTGTTGGTAGACAGTATACACGTATTAATCTTTTACCTTATTGGAATTCATTGATTATGTGTTATTATTGGAATTCATTCCTACCGTATGACATTATTTATTGATGTTTATTGGAATTCAATGATTATTTATTGATTTTCTGTTATTAGAAATCGTTCATTACTAATTGACATAATTACTTCCTTCTTGTGTGTCGCTGCCACTTCCTTCGTCAACAGACTTAGTGTAGAGACAGTATGGATTAATTTATTGGCATTCATTGATTATGTGTTATTATTGGAATTAATTCCTTCCATATTACATTATTTATTGATGATTATTGGAATTCAATGATTATTTATTGATTTTCTGTTATTAGAAATCGTTCATTACTAATTGACATAATTACTTCCTTCTTGTGTGTCGCTGCCACTTCCTTCGTCAACAGACTGTGTGGAGACAGTATGGATCAATTTATTGGCAATCATTGATTATGATTTATTACTACAATTCCTTCCTTCCATTTGGCATTATTTATTGATCTGTTTATTGGAAATATTTATTGGAATTCAGTGATTATCTGTTATTATTGGAATTCATTTATTACTATTGGACGTAATTACTTCCATCGTTTCTTTTCGCAAACGACAATTCGTTTTCTTCCCGCGCCATAACTCTAGATGTTTGCTTCGGACCATGGTTTTTTATTGAAGTTGACAACACGATGTCATTGGTTCTTTTTTTCCATTGGCTTCGCTTTAGNTTTTTGGTATGCTCTAATTTTTGGTTCATCCTATCCACATGGGTTTTAATGCTACTTTCCATGTTCTTTAAATCCTGCTTCATTTTACCTATCTTGTTTTCTAGATTTGTATTCATATTATTTAATTTTGAATTTATATCTTTGTTCGTGTTACTTAATTTATCTTGAACTCCGTTCATTTGAGAAGTCATTAAATAAATCCTGCAATAAAACGTTNCGTTGTAGGATTTTGACTCTGTTCTATCGGAGTCTCCTGGCCACCGTCCCTTCTAACAATTACTGCCTCTGGATCCGTTCGCACGTTCCTGTTCTCTGACTCTAGACTTTCCGCCTGCGCTCCACTACTGGTTTCCCCCAACTTAAATGATTCACCGACTCGAGGACTATTTATCTGTAGTGTCTCAAATAAATTTGAAACATTTTCATGTGTTTCCTCTCCCACAGTACTTTCGCACCTATCCCTATACTGCATGAAACGTTCCTCCGCAGATTCCATGACATTAAGTATTATTAACAAATGTATACAGTAATATCCCTTCCAAAATCTTACAACTAACACTCAAAGAAATAATATTGTTCCAAAAGTTGTCTCTCACTTCAGCAAGAAATTTAAATAAATAAAGTATGCGCCTTTAGCAAATAAATTGAAATAAATGGGTTATATACTCAAGGGCTTGAAGATGTCGAACCTATACGTTGGTGCGCCAAATTATGTGCCCCGAACTGACCTGCCTTACTCGTGCGCTCCTCCGTACTAGCTCAAATGACGATCAGCAAGTCGATCATTAACAATCCTGGCTCCTACCAACGCTTTTACAAGTATTTCAATGTTATAAATGCTGTGATGTGAAGCATTTACTATTATCCTTATACTCGTAATATATAAAAAGTTGAGCGCAATAAAACTGAATGATTACTTTTCCACTTACAGGAATAAAATAAATTAATGAATGTGATCAACAGTCTTTAGGAACAACAAACAACAATTTATTACAAAAACACAAATACCATATTGGCAACACAACCCTTACATTGACCAATAATTAGCACTTTGCAAATTACATAACTTATTCATTACAAACATCCTCGACTCTAGTTACAGTATCTTCTCGTACTATAATCCTTGTAGATTGTTGAATATCTATGTGTGAGAGCCTCTAGAGAAGGTCATCGATACAGGGAGACAACCAAACCCCACACCACCACCACAACCCCCACCTCTTCCGATGACGCAGAAGACAAAGCTTCCTGTTTCACCTCATCGCAACCCTCCACCTCTTCCGCCACCACCTACCGACGGGTGCTGCCATCACGAAGGCGTTCCAACACATTCTCTCCTTCTCCAAACGCAAACTCACACTCCTCCAAACGGATCACGGTACAGTCTTACAATACCATCTTTGCGAAGTGGTTGCGGAAGAAAGATCTTCATTATTACTCCACCTTCTCCATAATGAAGGCGCGTATGATGGAACGTTGCAATCGCACGTTGAAAGCGCCCATGTGGTGTCGTTTCTCTGCAGAAGTTTCACATCGCTGGTTGTATATGCTCCCCTCGCTTCTTTGTGACTGCATCGCTTCAATACATCGCCACGACAGGGTTGCCGCAGAAAAATGTGAAGGATGGACGACTCATGAAAACAGTCCATGCACGGGTCAAGACACTCGATTGTAGGATGAGGAATGAAAAAACAAAAATTTTCGTGTGGATGATGTTGTACGCATTAGCAAATACAAACATCACTTTCAGAAAAGTAATGAACCCTCGTGGACGACTGAACTTTTCAAGATTGTTCGCCTACATCTCTCAAATCGCATACTCCCTCTCAGATGAGCATGGTGAGGACATCGCCGGACGCTTCTACCGCAAGGAATTGCAGTCCATGCGCTATCTGAGGGACATTTTGTTTGAGAAGAATCTTCGCAAAAAGGGACCACTTCTCAATGTCAAATGGTGTGGATTCGATGCGAAACATAATTCGTGGATTAATGAAAATAGTAATTTTTTGTAACACATAACTGTAATGAACATTATTTGTACAATAAACATTNTACACTAGTATATTTTGTTTCTTTCCTAATCATCGCTTATTGTGTGAGTAAAAGTAGCATTCGAGTTTTCTCTAAGAAGGTGTAGATTAAGGAAAGGAAGGAAAAAAATATGAAAATACTGTTTTATTTTTAACACTGCTCTTTTTATTTCTCTTTCTCTCTACAACTTTGATTCTCTTGAGAGTCTTGTTCCCGAGCATCCATAAGGAACAGTTTTCTCTTTCTCCTTCAATATTCTCATAACATTCTACATATATATAAACGAATGAAACACTTACAAGCTAAGAAACCAATTGATTTTATCTTTTGTTCACCTTTCACATATACCGTCTTCTTACCCTCCATTCTTCTCTTTATGATGTGTGGTAGTGTTGTGTATACTAATCTGCGTCTCTGCTCACTTCGACTCGTCCATTACAAAGCGTGGTGGTTGTCTGCCAACCATTGAGAAGTTCTCCGAGCTTTATCACTCAACTTCAATTTTAGCATCGTAGATTGAACAAGAAGGAATCTGTCTTTTCTTTTGTGAAGAATGCAATATTTCTAAATATAAACTCACCGGTTCGCGTGAAGCCCTGCATGCCTATAATATTCCATCTATAATCAAAAAAAATAAATATGAATACAGGATTTTTTCTCCTTTCTAGTACGAACATTGTTCGATTTATACTTACGTGTCAATGTTGTGTAGTGAAGGTATTCTCATCATCTTCTTCCCAGCGTATTTTGTGAAATACAGTAATGTCTTCTGGTGGAGTAGGTCGCCTGGCTGGTGTGATGTTCGTCGAAACTGTTTATATACTATGTTTGTTCTTACACTAACCGATCTTGATACATTTGAAACCAAATGTATGTGTAATTCTATCGTGATGTAAAACGAAACGATATGCAAGTTCAATTAGTGCACGTGTATTCGTGTAAGTTGCTTCAATTATAAAAACTTTGAAACTGCGTGTAATTATATCATGATGCAATACCGGCAAAATATGCATGTTCAATTAATGCACGTGTATTCAATTCGTGTAAATTGCTTTAATTGTAATACATTCACAAACCACTTGTGTTCGCAATTATATTGTGATCTAACACCGACACAAAAAAGTGTTCTATCAATATGTTAAAATAGATTAAATCATCATAATTGTATTTGCTCAAAACGTGAGTGTTTCATTGCGTTTTCGATCTCCTATTTATACCGTGTTGTGTTTTGTTTGAGACGAAGTGGTCTCTGCATCGTGCTCACGCACACTGTGTGTGTGACCCGGTGAGTATCCGTACCATGCGCACTGAAGATTGTATTCCAGCCGTCGGCGCATATCATCGTGTTGGGAAGAATCTTCTCTTCTTGGGCGAAGACGCTGCGTAATAAACCGATCTCTAGCCTAGCCAGTTCTGCACAAGTTGATTCGTCTTTCACCCTTTGCCGGCAGTTGTTCAAGTACAACCACGCATTAAATATCTACGTCAACGTCTGCACAACGGGACTTCTACATCTGTTTCACCACCAACATCGTTTCACACTGTCCCCTCAACACCTCTGTCGAAGACAGCAACCTCTCAAACCACCACTGCCACAACCACACCATCATCTTTGAAGAAGACATCGTTATCATGGAACACATACATTTATGTGTGTTGCCATCCCACTCCACGTTATTTTGAACGGCAAAAGAGACAATTGATGTGTATCGGTAGTCATCATCCGCTTTCTCACGCACAGGTTGACATCATTGTGCGTTATTTTCACACCACTGGGGAAAACCGGCTTGTCGACATCTGCTGCCATCTTTCACAGGCGGTTGCCTCCACTCCGCCTTCAACGTCTTCTGCTGCATCACGTATGTATCACAGTCTTTTTCCACTTTCCTCCGTCATGTTAATACAAATGACAAAATAACATATCGCATGCCGCAATAACCATTAACTGTTTTATTTATTTCAATGATGATGTTCCACTCAATAATGCAGATATCATATCGTCTGTACATAATTTTTGGAAACCGTGTCTCAAGCAATGGACATTGTGACGTCGCTCCTGTCCCATATGTCGTCGCACGTTGGTAGTCCCTACCGCTGACTATAGTGTTGCGCGTGATGTTTCGATTCATGAGATGTTGAAATTGTTATTCCGTCCGTATCGTACGTTGATGATGTTGCAAACTATACCTGTGTTCCGCGTTCCGCAATTCCGATTATTTGGTGTCCTTGCACACTTTCTCAAATATCCGAATGTACCCGATAGAATTCAACACCTCTCCCTAAATGATATGACAATCATCTGTGCTCTGTTGAAGAGGATTCTTCATTTACACCATCAACGCTTCTGCAACTATATCATGAGCCCGTTGGCACTCCCTGTGACTTCTCTTTTCCCCCTCCTCGCCTGTGCTCAAACCGGAACATGTGTTATTCTTATGGAGGAAACTATGTTCGAACCGGCACATTTTTGTACGCGATTGATTTTAATTAATTATCTCAAAAAAAAAAGCTTTGCTGTAACCGGCACACGTCTTCTACTAAAAATTAAAGATTTTGTGACTATTAATGGATGATTCCTATATATTTTATGATTTAAATTTTACAATGTTTCAACTATATTCAAAGTTGCCATTTCGTGGTACAATTTATAACAAGAAACATAACAGAAAAACTGAACACGAAGTTAAATGTAAATATTAACAAACAATATGTTTACTAAAAGGGGGAAGAATTCACAAACATATTACAAAAATGTATTGTAAATACCATATAAAATTTACTCGCAGACACAGAAAAGCTAACTTCCGTGTGTGTTGAATAAATATCAATTTTGGTAGCAACGTTTGTAATAATAACTTCTTTGGCCAGAATAAATGTAATATTAAAATCCACCAAGTAATTATTATTAATGCAATGCGAAGTTACTACACTAAGTCCAGCTGATTTTAAATTTTAATTGTATTCCTAGATTCTAGTTTTTAACCCTGTTTGTTTGACTTACATAGCAAACATTACAATTTCTTTCATTTTATTTCGCATACAACATCGGTAGTGTTAATAATCTCTTTCGCATTTTTCCCTTTTACCAAAACATGCATCTTATTTTGAAATATTAAAATCAATATCATTTTTTGAGACTTTCATAATCAATCAAGAGAGTTATCTACTTGTTATAAGGAAATATTGCAAAAATCATTTTTCTTTTTGAGGTTGCATTTGATGTAACCTGCTTTAAAGGTGGTTCAATCTATTCTTTTATATTTTTATTAACAAATTTTAAAGAATAGTATGTAGCTAAAAGTAGGTTACGCACTTTTTGTAAATTCTCTCTCTGATGTTGCTCATCCAAAGTTATTATTGCTTTATCTGTGGAGTTAAAAATTCTAGCTTTCTTTTGTGCTGAAGCATTCTCCAAGTTTAAGATCGTACGTCCTTAGTTATTTATATTTATTATATAATGGACGTTAATTTAGAAAAATTAAACCTATGCCAGATAGGACATCTAAACTATCTCCTTGAATAATTTCATTACGACACGTTCAGCATTTTAGTTGTGTTTAGGCACCAAACAGACACTCACGCATTTATATATCATATCAGTATGGATTGTTTTGACGGTTCCATTTTCTGCCTACCAATTTATACCAACCCCTACAGTTGGTAAAAAAAATAAGAATGTGGTAATGTTAGAGATTTCTCCTAATTTTATATTATATAAATAGTAACACTCAACTTTTAGATCAATTTCAATAGGACTCAATGAAACCTGCATCTTCTAATCATGGACATTCATGAGACAATATTTAATTTTTTGTTCTTTTTACAATAAAATTATTTATTTCTGTTCTGGATGTTGTGCAGCGGGCTCAAATGTCCCGCGCATTAGTAGCGCTTACCAGGGTGAGACAGAACTACTGACGAAACACAGGTGCTTGTTCTCTTCTTGGTTATTTACTTTTAGCTCCAGACTCTTAAAATGTCTCCATTTCGTCCTGTCGGTTTAGAATTGACTAAACGATCTCTACCGAACTCCTACCTACATATCTTCGGTCAGAATTGACTCTACGGTCTCTGCAGAATTCTCGTAACACCCATCTCGGTTACACTAGACTTTACGATATCTGATACATTCTTCTACCCTCATCCTCTTCCCGGTCTGTTACCCCAGCCACCGCTACGCAAGACTCGCCATGCGTTCCGGAAGTAGTGCAGTCTCGTCGCCAGGCACCCCACGTCTCCGCTTGTCACACTCTGGGTGAGTTGAGTAAACAAAAGCTATGCCTGTTAATACTGAGAATGAGGCTGTATTTACTCCTTTTTGTCTTTCTCTAGGTCTTTAAGAAAAGGGCATCCACCAACCCCATTCCTTTGCCAGCTCCACTTAAAATCGGACAATACAGGTTCTTCTTCCCCTCTAAACGTGGAAATCCGCCGTCGCTTACGACATGGATATCACAGTGAAGATGAATGTATAAGGCAAATATAAATAAGCGAGATGTTTCATATGTTGCATTCATTTTATTTAACCCCATCAACAGTAGTTCTTTCCAAATTGTTTTGAGAGATTAAAAGAAAACAGGTTTCATAACTGATGAGTACGACTAAGTCCTTTTCAGTATTTATCATCATTTACCTCGTAATTCAATTATACTTCATAGACTTGAGGACGGAAATTATTACAAGGCGTTTCAATAAAATTTTGGCATACGATAAAATTAAAAACTTACTATTCAGTGAAAGGGAAGGCACTTATTCATAAATTTATGTTTCTCTAATTGTAACAATGCAATGTTACATTACTGCTTCAATCATGATGTGAACAAGAAAAGGATATCCAATTTTACTCTTTGTTTCTTATCCTTGTTACTAATATGCCTCTCCATTAACCAAAATGAATTAGCAAAACAAAATACATTTTTTAGCATAGAAATAAGTCTCAGTATCTTTACATTCAATTTTATTTTATCTATGGTGGAACTATTCTTAACATAGCATAGATCATTTTTCACAAAAGATTGTTCTGTGTGATAATTTTCACTTCGGTTACACTTCTCATGGCTGTATATCAATATGATAAAAAAAAATAACAAAGCAAAAAAATTATATATACAAAATAGTAATTAGCACATTTTTAAAGTAAATCACTTTAGAGGCAATAATTAATTAGGAAACAAAATTTAACTGAATTTAATATTTAAAACTCTGCAATCAATGCACATGAAGAACATTAAAATAAAAAGAAATGAAAATGCTGTCTGATCTACTTCAAAAGAGTAAATTATTTCTTTTATAATCTAAGACACCATAAGAACAACAGTAAAGAAGAAAATTTCAATTTAGTTGCACTTCCACTATGTTTTGAATAAAAATAGCTGCTACAATAAAAGTTATTTATACGAAGGTAAAATTATCTGAAAAACTACACACATCTTCATCAAGTGTGTCGAAAACAAAGGAAACATTCCCATTGGTTCAAAAAATTGTTTTACTACATTGAATATCATATTGTGATAAAAACATTTGTTTATAATTGAAACTTTCACGCATTACATAAATAATACTTCAAAATACAAGAGAAATGTGCACAGAGACCCATCTCATTTAATAAACATAGAGAAAAACATTTCCCATGTAAAGGAACACTTACCACATCCAAAACAAAATATCAGTTTTCAAATTGTATAATTTTCTTTATATCATGACAAATAACAAAGTAACTGTTGCACAATAGCTTTGACCTCCTAATTTCTATTAATACATTTTTTTTCAATTTTAATAGAAGATGTATCAGGTTGTTCTTGCCTGAGCATCACAAAATTAACCTGTCTAGTAAAATGTGATTTGCGTGTTTAACAAAGGAACAAAATCTCTGCATGTGCTTCATAAATTCAATCACTAAAGCAACTAGTGACTTTAACCTTGACTAAAAGAAGATTTTCAAAATTTACGTCGTAAGGTTTTCTCTCCATCATGTCTTTGGATGTGCTTTTTAAGTTCACCTTTTGATTTAAATGATTTTTGACATATTTCACACTGAAATGATTTCACCCCAGAATGTGTTAACATGTGCGTCTTCAAATTGGATGATGTTGTATATGATTTTTGACAAATATCACACTGAAATGATTTCACCCCAGAATGTGTTAACATGTGCGTCTTTAAATTGGATGATGTTGTAAATGATTTTAGACAAATATCACACTGAAATGATTTCACCCCAGAATGTGTTAACATGTGCGTCTTCAAATTGGATGATGTTGTAAATGATTTTAGACAAATATCACACAGATATGATTTCACCCCAGAATGTGTTAACATGTGCTTCTTCAATTTAGATGATGTTGTAAATGATTTTTGACAAATATCACACTAAAATGGTTTCACCCCAGTGTGTGTTAGCATGTGCGTCTTCAGAGTTGATGAAATCGTAAATGATTTTTGACAAATATCACACTGGTATGGTTTCACCCCAGTGTGTGTTAGCATGTGCTTCATTAGAGATGATGAATTCGTAAATGATTTTTTACATAATTCACACAGAAATGGAATCTCCCCAGAATGTGTTAACTTGTGCGTCTTCAAATAACCACTTTGGATAAATGATAATTTACAGATTTCACATTGAAAAGGTTTCTCCCCTGTATGTGTTCGGATGTGATTAATAAGATTACTTTTTTGACTGAATGATTTCTCACATATATCACACTGAAAAGGTTTCACCCCAGAGTGTATTAACATGTGCCGCTTACGAATACTTGCTTTATAAAATGATTTTTCACATATTTCACACTTAAATGATTTCACACCAGTGTGTGTTAGCATGTGCTGCTTAAAATAGCTCGTTATATAAAATGATTTCATACATAATTCACACTGAAATGGTTTCTCCCCAGAATGTATTAACTTGTGCTTCTTCAAATTATCCTTTTGGCTAAATGAAGATTTACAAATTTCACATTGAAAAGGTTTCTCCCCAGTATGTGTTCGAATGTGATTTTTAAGTTTACTTTTTTTAATAAATGATTTTTCACATATTTCACACTGAAATGCTTTCACATCAGTATGTGCTTGCAAGTGAGTCAAGAGATTACATTTTCGGTTAAATAAGGATTCACAAATTTCACACTGAAAAGGTTTCTCCCCGGAATGTATTAAAATGTGCCTGNCGGAATGTGTTAAAATGTGCCTCTTGAGACTACTGCTTCCACTGAATAAAGATTTACAAAGTTGACATTGGAAAGATTTCTCCCCTGTATGTATTCGCCAATGTTTCTCCAGATGAACTTTTTGAATAAACGACTTTCTGCATCTAATACATGAATAATTCTTTCTTTTGGAACAATGGGTTTGCACCTTTTCAGTCAGACTATGTCCACATGTTCTCTCTGGGTGATCCAAGTGAAATAAATCCCTTGGTACTAATTGTTGATCATTGCACTGCGTCTTCGCGTTCAAACTGGCAACACGTGACAAATTACTTCCAGTTCTCACCATCGATTCGGTTCTCTCCTTACAAGATTTAGTTTGCGCGAACGCTGATCTATGTATAGCTGAAACAAAACACAGTTACGAATTACATCCAATACAAAGTTAACAAAAGTCTCGGTAAATAAATTATAACCATATTCACTGAAAATATATAAACCTAAATAGAATGCATAGAGGTGGATTCAGCACCGGTCATTTATTTCCTGNACCTAAATAGAATGCATAGAGGTGGATTCAGCACCGGTCATTTATTTCCTGCGTTCACTACGTTTAAACGAACACAATTGTACGGTATACAGTACATGAACTTAGAAACAGTCCGCAATACATTGGTGAGTTAGCGATATCTATAAATTTTAGGTCTTCCTCATTAGGAGAGCAATGGAACAAAATGGTAATTTCAGTCAAAACTTTATAAACTCTGCGTAAAATTTGTAGACTTCCAGCGTAGAGCCACTACCGGTTAATATTTGGAAGTACCTACAAATTGGATGGCAAATCATGAAGGATTAAAAACATGAACAATCTTTGGACCAAGTGATAGTCCTCCCAAAAAATGAAACCGTTGCATGATTCAGTTACAGATACTGATAAATGAAGTACTTCTCAAAGTATATAAATGATATACTTCTGCAAGTATTTTCTCTTATTATGAACCTTGTTATCTTGTAATAGATGAATGATATTAAAAGTAAATTAATGTTAGTACTTTGAAATATATTGTCGTGGGTCGTCGCTCGTAGCTCGAGTAAGGTCGGTCGATCTCAGCTACGGGGTTGGACGCGGCGTGGGCGGGGAGGGGGGAAGTGAGGTAGTTGGGGAAAAGGAGGGTTTAAGGGGGTTAGGGGATGTACTAGGAGTTGCATGACAAAAACTCGGAGTGTGCGTAACACATTTAATACTTACGAGAGGCTAAGTTGAGGCCGAGCGTTGACGAGAGAGAGATCAGTGGCGGACATGGTTGCTCGATCGGAAACGCGCCCGAGTAGAAGAGCTCTGGTCCTTCCGGTTTCCGGTCCCAAAGAGGGTGGTAAGGGGTCGCAAAACGGGTGGCTCCCTCCAGGGGGTAGCGAAGATGCAGTCCCCCGGGTATCGCCAACGGCAACCCCCACAAGGTAACGCCCTCGTTTGCTCTAGTCTCACACGATCTTCTACTCTCCTTTTTACCCGTTTATATACGGTGCAGATCTTTAAATATCACACCCCACTAACCTCTCTGGCCGCCCGACCTCAATTCAATATGCCAGGTAGGCTCGTTGCTGGGTGGCATTACGACAATATATATTACATTACCATCTAGATGTGTATTGCTGCATTAAATTTCGAAGGAACAAAGTAACCAAAAGAACTGATATTCACTAATTATGAATCGACCAATAAAAAAAATATTATACATATCGACTAATAAAATAAAAAAGGTATACAGATAAAGAATTAAATGTGGATTCTCCTTCGTACATTCACTATGCAAACTTTCAAAAACTAGTATAATTTAATAACGAAAGGTAAGTTAAACTATAATATTAATCATTATGACCATAAAAATGATAAATGAAGAGGGATGTCAATAGCATCGAGACTTTTCTAACCTGACAAACTAAAAATGTTCCCAACGAATCTTCATGCTTTTGGGAGAAAAGCACGGGAGAAGTAAAAGATTCCCTTAAAGGTATCTTGAAGCCTGCACTAGACCACTAGCGTATCAAGAAAGAAATGAGAGTATTCCTGATGAAGAAGCTAGACCGTATTTAGGTAGCATGTAAACACAGCGCACTAGCGTTTACCGACCGCGATGGTGTAGTGGAAGTGTCTTCCCTTAACCAATCGTGCTAAGCGGTAGAGCGTGGGTTCAATACCTACTCGGACAAACTAGGAGAGGTTTCAGCTGGGGCTTCCCTCACCTACTCCCGACAAATGTCGGTTCAGTTCCGTAAGATACCTGGCAACCGAAGACTTTTCCTTCCTAACTCCCTTTTCCAAGTCCATCGGTTAAATAGAAGAGCAGGCCTCATGGCCTAAACCGTGCATAAAATCAAAAAATTATATAAATAGAATAAATATAAGATGCAGACTAACCTCTCTTAATCCATTGGTCTGAGTACTTCCGATCCTCTCTTAATCCACTAGTGGCCAGGATAGAAGTGTCTGCAACTCTACCCATAGTCCCCTGATCGTCCACAGCCTCGTAAAGCGCCCTTTGCGTCTACTACCAATACTCTACTCGGGTCTACTCACGCTGCACCTTTCCACCTGTCGCTGATATACCGCAAAACCATGGATATCACCTCTTCCCTGTTTAATGTGATGTCATTCGCTCAGCCGCTCGAGAGTAAAATTCCAACAAAATTACTAGCCCACACTGACTCGCCAGAGAGGGAGTACTGTTCGGTTTCCCCTGCTAAAATAAGGGCCGCTGATTCTCCTCTTATATACACTTAACTTTATTAAGCTGGCCAGTAATGGAATTTACACAAACCTATCTTAAAACGTTGACAACTTCGACTATTACACCACAAAAGCACCAAACCACCATCTGCATCTATTGCCGAAACTGCAATGAATGCTTCTCAAACGAAACACCCTTGGCATTTCGAGATAATTATAGCAGACTGACCAAGCGGAAGAACGAAGTACGCGATGGAATATATTGCTTTTATCATGCATGGGTATTATTTAGTCACCAAAATGGACTCTGACCAAATGACAACCAGGATTAAATTCCACCAAACCTTTTTGCAGCAACACACTGAAATTCATTATAGTGAATGGAAAATTCCAGACCAACGACGGGTGATTCTGAAGAAAAATGTATTGGCTTGTACACTTTTAGAGGTCATTATACCTATCTCAAAGAAGAATAACACAAGAAGTTGGAAATTCTAGTTATAGAAGCCTCGAAAATAGAGACACGGTAGAACAGAAAATAGTGCCAAAGCACATGAAGAAAAATCTAACAAAAAAAGAGCAACACTGAATTCTGCTTTGCAGAATTAAAAGATAGACACAAATAGCCGCTTTGTAATTCCTAAACATAAATATTCAGGGACGTTGGCAAGGAGTATTGAAGTACTCAATAAAGTAGTACCGCCAGAGCACCTTCAA
Organism: Laupala kohalensis; assembly: GCA_002313205.1. Classification (NCBI taxonomy): domain Eukaryota; kingdom Metazoa; phylum Arthropoda; class Insecta; order Orthoptera; family Trigonidiidae; genus Laupala; species Laupala kohalensis. Next base: position 24,685 of record NNCF01126871.1, on the reverse strand, counting down.
GAGTAAACATCATTTGAAGATGTGCACAACGCGATACACTGCGCGGTAGTTGCTGCCACAAGAGGGAATGGTGTCAAAACTCGGAGTAACAATTCGCTTCAGACCAGGAATGGAAAAAAGCGACCTGGCAGAGACTAATGTATCGTAAAAAACTAATAAGAATTGATATTAGACAACTCACACAGTTTCACAAAGGAGACTAAATTGTATTAACGTAAAAAAGGAAACACGTCGGAAAAGATACACAAGGTAAAACGAATACTTCACCAAGTCAGACAATACACCATACAATAATCTCACAACGCAAATGAACAATAGCACCTCGATACATTACGACAAAACCTTCTTGGCATTATAAAAGCGTCTCACACGCTACTGGGTAAGAACGTCAGAAAAAAAACGTTCTTGCTCAACACGAATTAAAGAAAAAAGTAAAAAAGACGAATTAGAATAGGATACACGAAGATACCGATAAAAACCCAAGAAAGAATGTTTTGGGGATTAATTTGGCCCATCGGAGTCACCCACGAATCATAAACTAAATAAGAATACGAAAAAAGTCGAAACATCTCAAATAAATGAGCCCACTATCACCATCTACATTGTTCGTCAGGATTTAGGGAAAATGTACCATTGGAAAACACTAGGCGCGGNCCGACAAAGTTTAGACAAGATATTATAACTTTCTTACTAAAGGAACAACTTTTAAAATTTTTCTTTGTCATATCTTTGTACAGTTCCTTCAGTACTAATGCATTAAAATACCTTGTATTTTTGCCTCATTGCATCAACAGACTTGTACGTTTCAAACTTTAGTATGCTTGTGTACTGTACCTTAGTAACTCTGTCTTGGACAAATTTAATTTCCGAAATTGTGGGGCATTTACATTAAAAATTTAAGTAAATTATTCAGCAGTCAGGAATCAATTTGGGGCATAGTAAAGTGATAAAATAAGAGTTATAGGAGTCTAACACTAAGGAACTCACCTCTAAAGTCAAAGGTACAAGTGAAGAAAGGTACACGTGCGAAAAGGAAACGTACATTTTTGTTTTAAAAAGGACATAATTCGTGAACGAGACGGACGAAACGGATAGAGCACGTTTACATGGAAAAGAGAAGCAGACCACTACATTAAAATGATACTCGAAAAAAGGAGATAAGTACAAAGGAGAATAGATAAAACGAAAAAAATTAACACGAGTATATGACATGCGCATTTAAGACCATTGTGCAAAATTGGTGAGAGAAATCATTATCAAAATATTAGCGGATGACAAGGGGTTTAACCGAAAGGACCTCTCGTGAAAAGAATTCAAAATTGGAGAGGACAAAAGAAACTACAAAACCTGAGACTAATTGACCCACATCAAGGAGGGGAGAACCAGAAAACGTTAGTGAAAGAGCTAGAGAATGTAATAGATGGCAAGGAATACTCTGGTTCTCCAAATGGCGACAATTTCTGCGAAAAACATATAATGTGCCAGTAAAGTGTCAGAGGTGGAAACTCGCTCCCGAAAAAACAACAGAAATTTAGATGTAGAGGCAATGGAGAATAATGAGTGAATGTGTATTGGTATAATAAAACTGGGAAACCAGGTGATGGTGGAAAGAGCAGAGAAACGGAGAAAGTACCAGAAAGGATAATTGGTGTCGTAGATGAGCGGATGCATGTGATGCTTTGTACGATGCGCAAGCCACGTAAAGAGCAGGATGTGTATAAAGCAAGATGAGCAGAAATCAGGTATTAGAGCGGGTAGATAATACGTTGCAGAAGTGAATAGAGGAGGTAGCGATCCTTTTTAACAAGTGCTCAAAATATTGCATCGCATAAGTCAGTACTACGACAAGGGAGAAATGAGAAGATGCGAAAAGAAATAATAATTATAAACAGTATTGATGGTATAAAGGAGAACATAAAAGCGGAATTAAGTGCGATGATGGAGGCAGGGAGCCCGGTAAGCAATGATGTGACAAGTCGGCAGAAAGCAATCTCGTAGTTGTATTACCAAAAGAAGAAGAGAAGAGGATATTGAATGAGAGTGGCAAAACGAGATGGAATTGTACATAAGGAGATGGGATCACGGCGTCCGCGTGTCTGCAAGTACAAATAACAACTACGAATAACTAGTCAAAAGACACTAGAGGATTTCGCAGCTAAAAACTTGCAAGAAGATGGCGGATGCGCTTGATGTATAAAGGGACTGTGCAGGTGATAGAACGGCAGCCAATGCGCGCTCTTGAGAATTAGATTATTGAGTAATATCATCCACAAATAAAGATGTTGCAATGTCGACGTTGCGACCACATGAGATTAATGAGTTGTAGAGTCGAGGAAGATCTTAAGTCAATAAGATGTTACTGATGCCACAATTACGGACACGTTGCTACCGTGTGTCGAGATGCAACAGGTACATGTGGTCACTGCCGGAGAATGGGACAAATATAAAGTGTGTACAAAGCATTGGGAGAAATCGTGTTCTGAGAATTACCACCGTACAGGAGAAGCAAGTGACCATAGTATTTTGAGAAAGGAATGCCAAGTTAAAAAATCTGCGCAGAGAAATGTGGCACATATCTAGTATGCTTAAAATGTTACAAAAGAATTCACAACGCTCGAATACATCATTAGTTACGTGAATATATGTGGAAACACATCAGTATAATATTCTTCCGAAAGTTGTATAATGCGTAGGGAAAATTGCAACATCTCCCACTTGGGTACAAGGACATTATGGCAAAACAATGTAGTACCATTGTAGTGGCAAGAAGAGGTCCTTGTACTAGAGAAGTATATGAAAGACATTGTCAGGTGACTTAATATATTTGGAGTAAAATGAATATGTTATAATAAATTATTACAGCCAATATGCCAGAGAAAAACATAAGGCAGGATTTTAAAATTATCAGAGAAATTATGAAAGTGAAAGGCGACAAGCAGATACTGTTATGCTTCAACACAAATGTCAAAACGTGCATACTAGAAGATAAGACAACGAAAAAACGGGGCAAAAAGCAAGAATAGTTTCATTATGATACTAAAATGCCAGTATTAATGAGCAAGGACAGCCTCTACTCCGTTAAGGACTTCGAGAAACTGTGATAGATTTCAGTTAAATTAACATGTGCAGAGATATGCAAGTATTATCATATAAGTTATGTAATGGATTACACAGTTATGATCGCAGCAATGAGCAGAAAGTAGAGTTTCGAAGCGAGGATGAAGAAAATAGTGCGCGCGAAAATGATCAACGGGTAGATTCGAGATGTGTACAACAAGCTCATGAACAAATAAGAGAACGAGTCCGGAGGTTGTTAACGGAGGCTCTTGAGAATTAGGAGGGAGTAGTAGAAACCCTGCAGTTGGAAATTTTACGCATGTGTGCACGGTACATTCGACAGAAGAAATAGAGTACTCATGGAGTCATCTGGTGAATTTCGCAAATAAATGATCTTTAACAAGAGTTAAATTCAGCGTGGCGTAAATGATAGTCACTAATTAGAGACAACAAAGGATAGATAGTGGCCACATGATGATGTGGCATGCTGGACATATGATGAAGAAGAGAAAATAACAAATGAGGAAATAATGCAGTGTGAAAAAGATGGGGAAAAAGAAGGCATTGGGATATAACCACATAACTAATAAAATATTACAATATATGATTGAGAATATATAAGATACCTTATTTAGAATATATAACGACCGTTTGCTGCAAGCTTACTTTCCTTTTTGATGTTCTTTAAAGGTCTAGAAAAACACCGATCATATTATAGTTATAACAATCATATTATACGCCGATAATTTAAATACTGACTTTCAGCAAAATATTCGATAAAATAAAGAAATATTTAATATTTCATTGAGAAATGAACAACAGACAATATGGATTTATTCTTGGAAAACCGACAAATCATCCCATGATGAGACTACTTCATCAAATTAAAGTACAGAAACCAAATATAGAAGGTGCGCATTTATGGATAACCACAGAGCATTTGATCTTGTGAAATGGACGGTAAATGTCAACACATTAATGCGTTAAGGACTCCGTAAATTTCATTTGAATATGGTAGAAACATTTTGTAAAAAGGCTGAATATTGGAATTTGGGGGTCAAAGAATATACAAGTGTGCAACAATAGGACTGTTGCAGCATTCTGCAAGTGGGCCCATGTTTCTGGGAATGTCGTACATGACAATGTATTCGGGAACTAAATAACAAGGGAATAGACACCATTACATATGTGTTTGACGTGGCTGAGCTAATATATGCAGATTCACGTGCTGCGTTAGAGTGTAACACACAGAGATTCCTTGACGAATGTATTAACGTGTCCGTACTGTATGATTTAACATCTTCAGAAAAACAAAAATTACGTGGTACTGTATACTCGGCCAAATAGATAAAAATTCAAAATTTGTAAACACAATTTGTGCAAAGTCACATGTATATTGGCGTTTTATTAGATGAGCGATTGAACTCTGACGCATATATGAAGTACATAAAGAAACGAATAAATGAGATTTTGTAGTCTGCTGTGAGTTCGAATCTACGAAGTAACAAAAATTAAAAAACCATTTGTGTCCACTGCGACAGATAACAGCATATAGCAATGTAGTATGGGTGGAGAAAATAATAAAAGTTAATTTGAGCGCAGTTTACAATCTGTGGGTAGGTTGTTTGTCGTCAATAGTTGGTAGTAATAGAACTAAGTCCTCAATGCCAATTGATCTTCATGTGCAGAAAATTAAGTTTCGTTTCTTTCTGAAACGAGACGGGAAGATAAATATATATAATGAAGAGATACTAATTAGCAAAAGATTCAAGGAGAATGTTCACTGCATTTTCGCTCATGCCAAGGACAATATGGAGAAAGAGTACAAAGAAAAGGGAGACATCCATGTATATACCAGATGTAAGATACGCTACAAAGAATCGGAAATAGTTGGAGACACCTAAAGTAATGATGAATATCTCCAAGGACATGGAGATTTCGGGTTTTACTAAAAAGGTTTGGGCTTCTGGAAGGAGGAGAATGAGATTTTGGAGGAAAGGAGGAAAATCACAACATGCTACGAGATGGTCCTTTACACGCCCCAGATAAAAAAATTATTCACGAGAGTATTAAGTGCTAGATATTCTAAATGAAACTGTGTGTAGGAAATTAAGAGAGATGGAGGCAAAATACAAAGTATTTACAAAATATATCTGAAAATAGGAAGTACAAGAAAAACATACCGGAAATATAGTAGAAACGCACACGCCTCCTCGTTGGCGGGGACGGGCAACGCGCATAGTGACAAAGTTATGCGGCGCAAAGATTAAAAGAGCAAAGAATGATATAAGTAGTATTATATCCTTGTACTGCCATGCAATATAAACTAGGAGACAGATGAAACTAGATAAATGAAAAAAATGTACTATTATAAAATCAGCCTTACACTTCATCAGGCGGGTATCACGTGGTTCTTACAGTGGATATCATACCGTAAAATATAGTAACCCACTACTCTATCTTACCTATGCATATGACCAAAATATAAAATACGTAGGTAATTCAATAGATAAGTCGCAAAACTGGATAGAGGTAATAAAAATGTAACATCCAGATATTTATTTCACTTGTCGACAAAAGCACCCTGTACATTCAGACATTTATCGCATCTCTTTACAAGTTCTTGAAAGCCAGTCGCAAATAATTGTTTTGATTGATGTCAAAACCAGCAAATAACCTCTTTTATTACGTTATCAGCTCCTGCGTTGGTCTATCCTTGTGAGGGCAAACATTGACATTCAGAAGAATCACTCCTTTGGTCAGGAATCCAGGTCGCTTAAAGCGTATGAGCTCTCGTAATTCCCGCAGAGTGGTGCAGTAGGACGCGGTATTCCCCGTCTCACAGCAAGGCAAAACCCGTCCCCCTTAATAATTAGTGTCATGAAGTCCTCTCCTTCCTCGATGAACCGAGTAAGACGCTGAAAGAACTGACCATTTGTGTTCTTCTTGTGTTCCTCAGACATCTGGAGAGGCATCCATAGTGCACAAACTTTAAGAAAGTGCAACTGCACATGTTCGATGTTGCATGTTACAACCTACGTCATCGATCGTCACGAGATTGTCATTAAGATTTGTTCTACATGCTGCACTGTGATTGCAGTAGACACCTCCGCAGGACGCTACCCGTCTCTAATTCTTTGCCTTCACCTATTAAACTTCAGGATATAAATAAATACAGCTTTTCGTGAGAAACAGTTGTCACCATATATGGTATGTATTCCGCGATGCCCTTCTTCTATAAAAAGTCATTTAGCCAACAACAAAAAAGAAAAACGCACAAATGCATGACGTTCTTCTCGTCTAAACTCGGGCAACACAATCGCCATTGTGCTCGAGCTTCATCTTACTGACTGTGCGCCTATGAGATGTCACGCAGCGTAAAAAATAAGCGTACATATGCTGCCAAAAAAGCGCTTGCTATTTAAAACGGAATAAAGGAATCACATTTGCGACTTATATATTGAGTTACATTCATATTATATATTAATCAATTTGTTTTACTATTTTCAAACAGCTACATCTTCTCCAAGCAAGTCTTCGGCACAGAATAGCATCAACAGAACGTAAAATACATATACCTAAAATTTTGCTGCATTAATCTCTCTCGTTTCTCAAATGTTACACATTTTTATCACCTCTCCTACACAGCAATGTCCTACATTTTACCACCGCTAGTAGTATCCTTCAGCAACTTCCTCCATAATTCTTTAAATTTTCACACTAATTCCAATGTATTATACTTCTTCTTTGATTCATAATCTGGAGTCACAACAGCAATACAAAGCACCCGTATCCACGCTGCGACCTTTATGTAACATCGCATGCCATTACCACATTCTAAAAATTTTCATGTCCTATTTTGAACCCTATGGACCGGATAGTCAAATTCTCACACTGACACTTTGAATAACAACTTAATCGGATATACAACAATAACTCAGTAAATATTCAGAGATACAAAATCTTAATACTATTTATAGAGCTTACTGATATGTTCTTCTATACAGAATGAATTCACAGGGTTTGAACAAAAGAAATTTGTTGTGACCCTTTTATTGATTTTAAACAGACGTTTGATTCAGCAAACATGAATGATTCTTAAAATCAGAATTGCCTGTCCACGGAGTTTACCACTTGGAGGAATATAATGGAATCTCTTTTTGAACAATTTAAGGAGAAAATGGAATACATGAATTAGCTGGAGATGGAGCCGTCATCTTTAAAACAAATAGGCGGATAGGATAACAGAAAACAGCACTCAGGAATAGGGAAGTCAATGTCGAAGATTTTATTCTTAGAATAAGAAAATTTAGAAGAGAAGACGAAGGTGATGAGGATTGGACACTCCAGAGGAAGATGGAGGAATGCGATAGTGTAAATAGATTGGATGAGAAAAATACTCAAGGAATATAATTATCACGGACTTATAGACGAATGATTTCAAATTTGGAAGATCTTACTATGAAGGACGAGAAATGTATTTCAACACAATAGGAAGATGAAAAGTATACTAATTATGCGGCTGCTTTACCCCTATTGCCCGAAACGTACTCCACAGGCAACGGGGAAATTTCGTCAATATAGATAAAACTATTTGTTTCGACGATCCACGAACTACAATATCTTTCATTCTAATTATTACGTTGCTCCTTCTCGTGGTCCTGACAGCAGCAGCTTAAATATAAAGGATGAGTATTGTATCAGTAAAGAACAATGTCCCCTTTAACAGGAAAAACTGCTAGTGCCTCTCTTAGAAGAATTTCCTGTGTTTATTCACACGGCACTTTTCAGTTTTTAAAATGGCCAAATGTTGTCGAATTCCATCTCTTAGCAAGTCATACTGTGATCCGAAACAAGTTTAAAAACTTATTCCTTGTCTAGCGCAAACAAATACTAAATGACATTTGAGACGCCAGTGCCTCACTGGTACGATGTCAGCCTTCAATAACAAAAAAAGTATCACGGTCTCTCACGGTTAATATTAATTAGTCTTCGCAGTGCGTGTAAAAGGACTCACAGACAGAGCGATTCAGGGACAGATGATGTAAGATTGGAATACATCGAATTAAAAAACCTTTTACCCATCAACCGCCTGATGTGTGTTACTACACTTTTGTTTTCGGACAAAAAGAGAAAAAATATTGGCGTTTCGATTAACTCTTTCCTGCATTCAAAATATTAAAATTAAATTTGTTTTTGAAAAAGAAATTTTTTTGTTACATAACACGATAAAAAAGGGAATTTCACAAAAACGTTGGGAGTTCTTACTTACATTAAGAATTTCTGAGTTCAGTTTATAAGTAGCCGATTAAAACATAACCTACTCTATATTTATAAATGCTTAATGTCAAAAAGCACAGTAAAAAATACGTGGACATGTTTTCAATGTTAAACTAGTATTATGTAATCAAAACTTTATTTCTTTTCGTAATCTTTGTATCTACACTCCTGATGCATAGTTAATAATACAAACTCAGAACACATAATGGCTTTTGACATTTCCTTATTTTCTTCCTGATCAAACTGATTATTTAAATATTTAGTCACATTTTTCAATTCAAATTATTACCAAATTTTCAGATACACATATTGTAAACAAGAAATATTTCACAAATACTTGGTTAGTTGTGCTACTACCATTTTTATTTAATACATTATTATAAATTACTACAGACAATCCATTATTTTATTATTAATAATTTTTGTTGTGCAATTGCATTTTGTCTGTTCAAAAAGGTAGTTGGAGCAGGTTTATATGTCACGCAGGCAGTAAAATTTTCTCTTTGACAAGAAAAGAAAATACCTTGCTAGATGGCATGTTTGTAAAATAACAGATTTCGGAATTACTTACAGAGCATTTCATGTTAATGGCAATCTTGCAAAATGCCCAATTATTGTGTTGCAAATGACTCCAGTTGCTGAAATTATGAGGAGAATAATTACTACTTAATTTTTTTTCCAGAATTTATGAATTTCTGCCTTTTTTCAAAGAGTCCGATATTTTTGAATTTTTGTTTTCTTTGACTATTTTTAATTTTTTTGAATTATTACTTTAATTACTTTTATTATTATCATTATTATTACACCTACTAGGTAACAACAGCTTATACAGACTTAGTGAGACAATTTAGACAATAATCAATCAACAGACATTGAAGAAGCAGTTCAGTATCAGTGACAAAGTACTTGCAGTTTGTTCTCACTTTACAGAACTTTGATTCTTCCAGGATCCAGATCTTTGGTCCTTCTCTGTCAATGGTACTTAACACTAAATACATGTTTTTGTACCACGACATGTTTGAAATATGCTTAGTTTTAAAATATTGTCACATAAGTCATAGAGGTTAGTCATCAAACTTTCTATTGGCGAATCAATATGCAAAAAATATTGGAATGTAATACAAATTTCCTTAAAACTGAAAATTCTAAAGTTAAATTTTTATTATTATTTTTTTTGCAAATTCCAGAAATATAGATTTTATTATCTTAAAAGCAACTGAGATAAAAAAAACTTCAGAAGATTGATCAGAAAAGATAGATGAATGTCTTCTCTGATTGATATCTATTAAAATTTTGTTTATAAACAAAAAGACAAAACAAAGCTGAATTGAGGGAAGTTAATTAGACATATATTATTACACAGCTTATGAGTATAGATTGATGAACATTACATTACCACATTTAAAATGTATAAAATAGTAAGTAAGTAACATTACTAACCAAGATATGATACAAAACAAAAAAATTACAACAAGTATGTACATTAAAGTGAAAAATACAGAGACATACACCCAAAACATACATAATCACATATTTACAAAAATACTTTGGAATACAGTTAACAATTATCTCTCTTAAAATAATTGATCTCATATAAACTGATAGTCTCATCTGATCTGAGCTTTACATGCTTTCACAATTTTAAACCCAATTCACATTCCGAAGTCACTTCATATAGGAGATTACAGTTTTGGGGAAACGTCTCTTAACATTGCAGCAGGTAATTTATTTCACCCAGAAATACATCTATTTACAAAAGAAATGTACCTACATTTGTGTACTGCTTTCTTTCTGTCCAAGAGATATAAAAGTTTGCAAAAGTCAAATAATCTTGAATGAAACAATAAATTCTGTATTTTTATCGTAATGTAAAGAAAGAAATGGGAACATCAAAAATTAATTACATTGAGTGCCGTTTAGTAATAACCAACAAAATACAGAAAGGTAATTAGGAATTTTAACTGAAACAATAAACACAAAATATACACAATGCTAAGTTATTGCCTTTTATCATCTCATCTTAAATACTCTCAAATATTTCAGTACCCTTCTACATCCTAGTTCTTCTCTAGTGTTTCCAACAACATAATGTATTTATTGTTTCTTTCTAGGTGCTGAATGTTGTATGTTTCGCAGTCATAAAAATTCTAATTTCTCTTTCAAATGGTTGTGTCTTAAATAGCATGATTGTAGGTGCTCCAAGAAAAAAAAGTTGTAAGAAAGATATTTTTTTCAATTTTCCCCTTATTCTTTCTCATCTTCTATTGAAATTTTATGCCCAATCAAGAAAGTTTGTACTTTTGTACTATCTCAGAATAGATTTTATGGGTTAATTGGTTTATTTGAGTTCTGAAATATTGTAAGGTAATTAAAAAAAATATATCATGGGATAAAATATGTCAAAAAATGATGACTTATATGATCTTATTCCTCATCATTCTAATACATAAAGGGTACAAATCAACAAAGGTTACCTAGACACATTTAGAAGCTTCTTTAGATGTATTCATAAAATAACAAACAAAAGCACATCATTCAAATCTCAAAAACCTTCAAATCTGTCTTAGATATATTAGGAGTAAAATCACATACCTTCAATATTCTACTTCAGGAACTAAAATACTGATTAATTTCGATTCTCAATACAACACTGTGTTTGACCTCTTCTCACAATTGGAATAATAATATCAGGAATATCATCATGGCAAGTGAAAGAAAAAATAAACAATCTTCTAACAAGTCATATTCATGACATTTTTAGTTAATATTTTATTACATAAAGTTTAGGAAATTTGAGGTATATATTTTATATTTCCTGTTTTTATATTTTATTTGTGTTAAGGCACTGTTCGATGATAATATAAGTTTTATAATGCTTTGTTTTGTACTGTAGTGATGACAGCAACTATTCACGCCTGAAGAAAAGGCAGAAATGTTTGAGTCTCGAGACTCTGTCAATGTCAACCTTCACAGTTAATATAATGAATGAAATAAAGAAAAGATATATTCATTAAACGTAGATCAGTTTTTGACTGTATATAAAGGCAAGATGTGATTTATCCTGCTTGCTCCATCTCAAGACACTTTTCAACAAATCTATATCAAGAACGTTTTCAACTAAAATAAAAATCTGTTAATTCTTACGTTGAAAGGCAATATCTCTGCACAACTACCAGTTAAATTTTTTTTTTTTTTCAGGTTTATTACCACATTCACCCTAAGGGATCAATAGTAATTCCTTCCTCTTAGTACATAAAAACCTAAAAACATACTGAAACCTTGCCAAAGTTAAGTACACATAAATCTTAATGAATATGAGCCATAAGACAATTCAATCATGCAAGAAAATAGTTTTTGAAATTGTTTTAAGTATTTAAAAAGAACTTCAGAATTGGCGTAATAAAGTACAGGACGGATAACACTTTTTTTTAAACCAATAAATTATTTTACAGTGTAGGAGGTAGTTTTTAACCGCGGATTAGAAGAAATTGAATTTCATAATATATTTTATATTCTCGGGCAGGGAATTATATTGAACAGTTTCCTAATAATATGGTACTTTTTGGCAAAGAGTGGTTGACACCTTAGGGCTATGAATATTATTAATATTGTAAGTACTGTGTTCGTCAACGAGACTGTTTCGTAAAAAGCAAGGGTTGTTCTTCAGTAATTCAATCTTAACAAACACGACTGTTTCATAAATATAAATGCAGAGAAGTGTTAAGATATTTAATTCTTTAAATAAAGATTTAGAAGAGTTTTGGGAGTAAGATTTACAAATTATCCTAACTATCCTCTTCTGAATTCTGAAAGTATGAATGCCTTGTTATTAACCGTAAAAAAGAAAATTTTATCATTTCTATAGATAAAATAATCAAGATTCTTCCTGCTTCTTGGCAACAATGGAACCTCCTACTTTCTCTTTGAAAAATTTCAAAAAATTTGATTGCCTTTCACAGTACCTATTAATTGCTAAATGATTAGTACATTAAAAATTTGTTAGCTGGGCATTGAATCATGCTGCCTCCTGTTTGTCAAGTGTAGGTTTAGTGAATTAACATCAGTGTTTTTGTAAATGTTAGTGATTTGAGTTGTGTATCATTGTGGACTTTGTGCGATACGTGAATTTATGAACTCGAGTATATTTTGTTTGATTCATAATGTATGGAATTCTATAATAATAAATAATAGGGTTATAAAAAGGTGTTCCAATTTCATTGCTTCGGTATTTCAATTACTTTTCTGAATGAAATTCCAAAGAAAAATATAGCATTCATTTGCATTTTTATAATGTTATTCTGGATAAATTAACTTAGTACAAATATTTTAAAAATATTTGTTAATGTTAATTAATTATACCATTTATTAAAAGCTAGTAATGAATGTTGCAGCTATACTGTTCAAGATGATGCAGCCACTTAATTTTTATTACTTCAGAAAACTGATGCATTTCTTCTAATTATTGATGAATTGCTTTAAAAATAAATATTTAACTATTTCATTCTTATTGTTTAATTTAAATAATCAATACAGCAAGAGTTTCACAATCAATTTATTTGTTCTGGCATTAAATTAATTAATAGTTAATATTAACAAAAAAACCATTAATTACAATTGTTGTTTTAAAAAATTTAAAGTTATTCTTTTAAATATTTTAGCTCTCAAAAAAGTATATTAATTTAAAAAACAGATGTTAAGTATTGTTTCTCTACATTGGGGTATAGAAATCCTATCAAAAGAATTTGCTATTCGCAAGTTTGCTAGAAAAGAAAATATGAATAGAACATTAACTTATAATAGACCAGGTAATGAAAAATTAACCCAATTATTACGTCATATTATTTTAAGAAGGTAGGGCATAGTTCTATCGTGTTAAATACAAAAATCTAAGACCATCCACGTCTTTTCAAGGACAGAAAAGAGTGTCAATTTTTCACAATACTCCCTTAAAATGTCTATCTTTTCATGTTTTATTAATTAAGTGACTTGTGTATTTACCTTGAACAAAAAAAATAAATTAAAAGACGAGTTTAAGTCTTAATAAATTTGTAAAATGAGTCATCGTAGATTAAAATTTTTTAATTCTTTAATGCAAAATGCTCAGAAAACCACTCATTTTTTTGTAATATTTAATTCAAAGAGCATATAATTTTATTATTATGCACATAATGTGGTTGTTGCAATAAAAGAAACAATGATATAACAATATGCATTGCATTTTAAATAATTGCAGAGATACATTTAATTATGTATCCTAACATTGTTGGTTAACATTTGTTGCAATATGCCAATAATGACTATGCCATAAATGAAGATTGAATTTGTTCAGAAGACAGTTGGTTCTTTCTTAATTTGCAAAGGATCAATTGATATAATCATAACATCATCCTTATTTTTATTGTCAAAGAGGGGTGTTTTTTGATACTAAACAGTTTAAGCCCATTCCTCTGCAATCAATTGTTCAAATTTCTTGTTTTAACAGCTTCAAGTTTGGAATATTATACAAATGTAAAAGAAAATATATCTGAAATAAATATAACAAAAAAACATTATAGTAGTTTTCTGAGCTTTTTGCAATATCAAATCCATGGATTTCAAAATACAACATTTCATTTTTCAGATTTTATTAAGACCTACAAATGCCTTGTTTAACTTATTGTGCTTAGGATAAATTCATGATTCTCTACTTATTAAAAAAAAAATTGCAAATTTTGCACTTTGAGGGCTTATTGCAAAAAATTAACCATCTTGACACTCCTCCAAAATACGTGGACAATCTTAGATTTTTGTATTTCAAACTATAAAACTATGCCCTACATTGTTAAATGTTTTTCACTTTTTTCTTCCTACTACCTGACCTGATATTAAACAGCATAATATCTTATTCTACTATTAGTGACTGATCTATAGGGAGGATTAAAGGGGCTGTAGCCTTCCCCTACTCTGAACCTTAACTCGTACCAGATGAAATAGTAGTTGATCAATAGCATGCTTTGTACAAATGTTACCAGATTAAAAAAAGTAATAATACTGAATTAATAAAACAAGTAATGCCATATTAATAAAACTAATAATACCATGTTAATAAATTAATTGTTAATGTTATTAATAATACCAGATTTTTAATTGTTAATTTTTATTTAACGCATTTCACTTATGGTAATATTTATAAAATTTGTGTTGTAAGACAATAATTTATAAACAAAAATGGTCCCAAATCCACCCACCCCCTTTATTACAGTCCAGAACTGCCAGTGCCTACTATATGTTGTTACTACGATATTTTCCAAAATTATTTATTCTGTATTATTTCAAATCCATTCTTTCAATGGACTTTCATTTTTATTTTTACCAATACCCAAACACTAAATTAATGGACAGTATTTTCGTATTTTCTATGAGTTCATTTCTTTTCCGTAATCTGTTTTATGTTATAATTTCCATATAATCATAGACATATTGTCTTTTTCTAAATTCACCTTATTGAAAATGATTTGCTTATTCCTAGATATACTACTAGATTTTACTTTCGTTAAATCATTATACATGTGAATAACTGAAATATAACTATTCATACTTGTAATTTTTAAGAATTTTGCTCTCAATGTTCAACTCTTTAATTGATTCCTTGGCATTTTTAATAAAAATTCTTCTTAATAAGAGATTTTGAAGCACTCGTATTTTATTAATCCCCTGTTCACTCCTACAACCCCAGGCTATTGTAGCATACATTGCTATTGAGATTAATAAATCATAATATAATATCATAGGTTGATTTTAATTTAAAATTTTATTCAACTTGTGAAACACAAATAAAAGATATCTATTTCCTTTGATTTCATCAGTGACTCTAGTCAGATGGAAAATTCTTCTTAATATCTTTGTTTCAAAAATCGCCAGTTTTTGTTCTACTTCTTTATTAAGCACCCATGTTTTGGACCCATACGTAACAATCGGTTTGATAGTTGTGTTATACAGTCAGAGTTTCGTTTTCTTTACCAATAAGGGACTTCTGAAGAGTTGCTTGTACATATAATATTCTTTGTTTCCTGCCATTACCCTCTCATTAATTTCTTGCACCATGTTATTATTTGCATTTACAATTGCACCTAAGTTTTTGAAGGCTGGTACATTTTCTATTTTACTACTTTTGGTGTCAATTTCTTTTGACTTGCAAGGTTTTCTACAGCATTTCATATATTTAGTTTTCTTGGTGTTTACTACAAGGTGCGTCATTTCTGCTTCTTCTTTTAACTTAACAAATGTATGTTTCATAGCATGGGATGTTCGAGCTATTATTACAACATCATCTGCATAAGCACATACTTGTCTTAGACTAGTAGATATATTCCCTCTCACGTCTAGTTTTTTCAGTACACTATCAATAGTCAAACTGAATAGGAGAGCTGATAAGGGATCCCCTTTGTCTCCCTCCCATCATCATTCTTTCTGCCAGAAATGTATGTCTTGTTATTTACCTTGTTTGGTAGAGCATCTACATAGATTGAGAAAATGACATATACACAATTTCATAAATTTAAAGATAATTTGTTGTAACTATGCCATTTTGTGTTATTGTTCATTATTCATTTTGTGGAAGATTTAGATTCTTCTTTAATTTTACCAGTAAATAATAGCACAGTTTACTGTACAGTGTGTTTTTTTGTATTGGTAAAAGTTAGGAATATTGAACAACATCACAAAATGGTTTAATTACAACAAATAATCTTTAAATATATCAAAAATTTATATGGATAGTGTGTCTGATTCAATATAGGCAATTTTTATATTTTTTTGATGTAGCTACATATATTTTGGCATGTATTATAGAAAGTAAAGGGACAAGTATAAAGGCTACGGCACATCAAGTTTGATTATTTCCTCTTCATTACAGACTCTTTTAATTTTTTCTTCTTGTGTTCTTGTATTTAAACAGCTTTTTAGCAACATTTCTGTTGGTCACCTGATTCAAAGTTTAATTAGTTTTTGTAACAGAAGTGTATAATCTACAGTAACAAAAGCCTTCAACAGATAGAGAGTAAAAGCTACTATGGGCTTATGTTTATTAAAAAAAAGTAAAATACTATTCACAGAAAAACAAACTATGAAATTAGAGGTAAACATTTAAAAATTGTTCCTACACTGCAGTCTTAATTCTATTAAAAACATTTTGAAGGTATCAGTACAAGCTAATATCCTTCAGATTTTAGTAAAGAATTGTTTTCTAGATTTCAGGTTTTAGAACAAGTAAAACAGATTAGTGGAAAATGGTTTTACAGTAACACACCTCTCAGTGTTCCTGACGAAGTCATCAAAATATGCTCTTTTGAAAAAACAGCTTTAATTTATCTGGTGAACATTTGCAGTTTCAATACATGTTTGAATGTATCAAATGTTTACAGTTAAACCTTAGAAACGATCAGTTGAAAAATGTAATAGATCTTGAAAGTCATTAATCAGTTTTATAAAAATGGTGCAACAAAAAACCAGAAATGACAGACACAAACCAAGTATTGTGAAAGAATTGTTGTTCAATAGAAATTTTGTAAAAACATATGTAGAGGAGAATAACATCTTTCTAACTCTGGGAGATAAGGGAAATATGACAGTTTTAGTTTCTAATTTTGTATACGTTGCAAAAATTGAATCTGTGTTACAATACGGCTCTACATACGAATGTATTAATAAAAATCCAATGAATAGAATATTGGGAAAGTTACAATCCTTTCTAAGGCAATGAAAATTAAATAATTACATGGATACAGAAACATATTAGATTATATACCACCACAGGTAATAGTTCTTTGGCTTATGGATTACTAAAGAACCAGAAAACAAATGTCCCATATACGATAATAACATCATCATAGGATAGTTCATTGAAGAGATAATTTAAATTTATCTTACATATAATTAGGAATAGATTAAATCAGCACAATTATTCTGTGATTAATAGTTTACATTTCATGAACAAATATAAAATCACTACTCTTGATAATACTATTATATTAATTTCATTAGATGTTGTATCTATGTTTACACTTTCTTCTAATGAGTTATGTATACATGGAATTATGTCACATTACACAAGTATTCAAAATAATTGTGAAATTCTGGAAACAGATATGGAAACAGCTTTCAATTTTTATTGCAGTCTTCATATTTTACATTTAATCACATAACTTGTCATCAGGTTGAGGAATATCACAGTGAAAGTCCTATAAGCCCTATTATGTCAGAATTTGTATGACATGATTTAGAAAAAATCTGATAGAGAAACTGAATTTTACACCAGTACTTTGTGCTAGATATGAGGATGGTATCTTTAGATACATTTATTAGTTACATCCCTTGAATAAAATTTACATTAGAAATCTAGAATAATAATAAACTAGATATGCATGACATACTTTAACGTAATTACTATTCCATAAAATTTATTTATAAAAATATTAAAAAAAGATTGTATTACCTTTAAAATAAGCAACAGCTAATGCAACCTCCACTATATAAAATGATTTTTGCTGTGATTCCTTATAACGAATATTTCACTCCTTCATTTTATAGATTATTATAGTATGAAAATATGAAATGGATTTCAACATTTACAAATCAAAGAAATTCATTGATAACAAAAGGTAAAGGTAGGAAAGATCACATGTATACTAACAGCATAGTATACAAAATAAAATGTAAAGATTGTAAGAGTAGCTATGTAGGTCAAACAAAAAGAGGGATAAAAACTAATATCCAAAAGCACAATCGAAATCTAAAATGTGTAGAGAGATTAGACGTTGTGGATAGGAAAATCAATCGACTGTTGTCGGATGATAAAGTGGTAGAGAGAGAGGAA
This sequence comes from Laupala kohalensis, assembly GCA_002313205.1. Classification (NCBI taxonomy): domain Eukaryota; kingdom Metazoa; phylum Arthropoda; class Insecta; order Orthoptera; family Trigonidiidae; genus Laupala; species Laupala kohalensis. The sequence goes on along the minus strand of NNCF01126871.1, from coordinate 6,495 downwards.
GAGAGTACACAACAAGTGAATGTTCTCGAAGAAAAAGTTTGATGAACTCTATGGAAGAGTAGTCAAATGCGAAATACAATTTAATTATTTCATGGAACATCAATATACACACGTATTTACAATCGTCTTTACACATTCCACAGTTCGATTTCACTCACTTCCCGATGCTATGTGGTCGCTCAATGCAGGATGGAATGCCTATCGAGCACCGTTCAGCGGACAGTGGCGTGTGTTCCGTTATACTCCTCAGGATGGAGTGATGCTAGTGGTCGCAGATGGATTCAATAATAAATCAATGACACCTCAAACAGAACTAGGACAACTTATCTCAAACGTAAAGTTTGGTGTGACTGCCGGAAGACTATATGATTTTTTAAAAATTGGTACAGGAAGTATGAAAACACGAAAGGATTATTCTTTGTATATTGAAATTGAATACAGTGTAGCACATACGGACTGGATGCAGCATCAACAAACCCTTCGTCCATCGCCCACACATCCCATCCTCCCTCTCGTCGACCCTCTGTTGAACCACCTCTTTCAACTTCTCTACTCCTTCTACCACCTGTCTTTTAAATAGAGGGACATTGCGAGCGCATGGTTCAGTTCTCACAATGACACGACGTCACAAGAAGAAGATCAAGAGACAGCTTCCGATAGCGAAGCGTGTCGGTAGATTTCACCCGCTCCTACACCTCATAGGTGTTTTAGGTGCATTTGGGTCATTAGCGGGGGGTGCTTCCGCCGTGAGTAATACAAAGACGAATCAACGTAAAATGGAGATGATACGACATAACAAGGCTATGGAAGGGAAGGGATTCAGAAGACGATTGCGATGACGGAAGTGTAAGGGATGCGGAAAGAAGAAGACGAAGGGGAGGAGACAATGTATGATTTCAAGTAACATTTTCTGAAGGGGATACCACAGCGAAGTATGACGCATGAAGAAATGATATGTCATTCTCAAACATTGCGGATTCCCCATTTTAGAGGTTTCTTTATGCGAAATACATTACCACAACGGAAGAACAGACGTGAATCGGGTGTGATCAATCTAGATGATACTTCAGGACTTGAAACTCATTTTGTGGGATACACGATACATTCATCACACACTTGCAACATCTTATCACATACAATAAAACGCAGGTACAAAATTTCAATACTGAAAATTGTAGACGTCTCTGTCTTCAGTTCCTATATTACGATTGGAAAAAGGGGAATGTCATACTCTGCAGAGATGAGTCGAACTCTAACCACCACTGGAACTGCTCCCGTGCTCACCGTGCACTACACATTGCCAATCTTCTTAGAGAGCAACTATGAACTCTTCCTTCTTCGGTTTGCAGACGACGAATACAGTGTGTAACGTGCTCGATACCTGAAATCGATTAGGGTACGGCGTCCCCGAATACGATGGAATGACACGTTTGCACATCTTCACCGTCCCAGTCGGCACGTATATAATCGACGATATCGAACACTATCTCAACACCTTTTTCGCGAACAATTTTCCAATAAAAAGCATATGTTTGTGCTTCACGCGGATACAACAACGCACAAGTGACGCGTGACAACATCGCTTCCTCTCTACCTTAACGTGGAACATTCCATCGAACGCCTCCTCGGATTCACTGTTGATCCAGATGACACTATAAGGGCAAACGTACTTGATGACGGTGCCCAAAGAGGGTCGGAAGTTGAAAGCCTCAAGCGAGATGGTTCAGTCATCATCGAGCACTACCTCTCCGATAGCGAGGTACAATTAACAAAAGATTTTGCCATCTTTGTCAATTGTAACATTATTGAGAGAGGATACATTAATAGTCGAAAGGCACACACACTCCATCAATTTCACATCGAGAAATCCCCCGGCGCCACCGTGGAAGAAATACCGTACGATAACGTGAGACACCGTGTGACAACACACTAAATCGATATCATAGAACTTCGGTTGAAGAACATTGAAGGAAAGCTCACACGTTTTTGAGAGGGTACATCGGTCTCCTGCTGTCTACTCCTCAGCCCTGAACCATGTATCAAAAGAAACCACTATCCCGTCGACGTCACATTGTGCTTTGAAAATCCATTGCATTGACGTGTGGAAGCAGACGTATCTTAAATCATTGGGCTATCGTCTTTATAATGAAACGAGCAAGAAGAAGAAGAACACAAAACGATCGTTGGAGGAGAAATGTACAGATATCCGATGCATGTTTTCTCATTGAAAACGTTCCTTCACTACGCAACGAAACACATATCACGGGAAATGAGGTGCGTACCTATACACCGTACACTACAGGCTTTGGTCAAAACGATGAAATTCGTATCAATGTGAATAATAAAGATTCTGCATACCTTCCGTCGGAGTGTGTGACTTGATGTGATTAATTCTTATTATATCACCGGCGCCTCCGCTTTGCCATCTGTAAGTTCCATTGACAAAACGTAAATACTCCCAATACGGGTTGCTTCCGTTTCCTTTCATAATATCCCTCGGCTTCGTCCCAGGTCATTCCGTCTTCATTGCCACGCTAAAGAATTTCAACTTTATTCATTCCTTCTGGTATGTTGCTTACACTCAGATCTCGCCTCATAATAATCTCAAACTATATTCAACTTCAAAGTATTTTCCTTTCATTTATAAGCATTTCTTTCTATTACGAAATTATGCCCAAAAATAGTTAGTAATAAAAAACCAAACAGATTATATCCCAAATAAACGTATCTGATAAACCTTATCCTATTCTAATATTTACTAAACGATTGTTTATGTATAACGGCCTATCATCTATTTCATGAAAGTTGTTTACTGAAAAACATGCGATTTTTTTAAACTTTTTATTTTTTCCTATAATTAAATTATTTATCTGCATGAGTAATTATAACCCATATTAATCCGCCCCGACCACGCGAATTAATCGTAGCTACCTCCAATAGTTCGTTGCTTCTGACTTGGTCCTATAAATATCTCTTTTTTTTTAAATTAATCTTTATTTATTAATTACTTATCATTAAAGCACATATTGTTTATTCTATTCTAACCGCTCCAATCCTCGCAAATTAGTCGTAACAGTCCACCATAACATTTGCTTTCTGCGGCTAATTTTCACAATACCCTTATCTTCGCTCTACTTATAGCATGGAATTTATTAATCCATTTTGAATCGCCCCTGTCACGCGACCAAACGTAGTGACCATCCTATTGCCTGCCACTCCCGGCTACTCTTTCACAGCCGACTACCACCCTCGTCCTCTCTTTCTCTCCAAAACTATGTCCCAAGGACCTACCAACGTCACCCCTCCTGGGTCTGAAGGCCATATGGTGTCCCTCCAGCTCCGGCGGTCAACGCCCCGACACCCAGCAGTCTGTCTGCTCTCTTCTTCAACCATCCCTTTCAATTTTACGTAACATGCTCTCGCATTCCGACAGTTTTCGAACTCTACATAATTTTGCCATGATTGAATGACTCTTGGCTCAGTTATTCCTTTAAAAATTTCAACGATACTGAAAGTATCTCCCACGACATTTTCTTTTCCTTCTTGCTCAAACTGAATTTGAATATCATTAATTTTTTCCTTACTATCTTCATTAAAAAGCTGTACCTCATCCTTCTTCCGTGTTCCAACCCGCCTCTTTTATTCTCTTATCGACTCAATTCGATCTTGACTATTTCCCTCCGATTTGGCATCGTTAGTTACAGTGACATTATTAATTTCATACGATACTGACCTTATTTCGTGAGCGAATTTTTCATTTGATTTTTCTGCGAAGTCTTTTACTTCCGAAATTTTTGTCAACGCATACTCATGTCTTTCATCAAGTTGGCTTTTTAATGACTTGAAATTTCCCTCAGATTGATAAACGCTGTTTGTCAAATCTGGCCTCAATATTTGCATTTAAATTTTAAAACTTCGTTTCAAAATTAACTTCTTATATTTTCATTTTTGACTCTAGAATTTTGATATCAATGTTAACCTCTGCACTTAACGCCTTCATGTTTGACTCTAGATTTTCAAATTTAGTGTTGAATTTAATTTCCCTTGCTCTCGCGTCTGAGGAATTTTTTCAAAGGAATTTTTAAATTCCTCTGAATGCCGATCTAATTTGGCCATCATTTGCTGCATCATCATAAACAAATCCAGTGTCGATTTTTGCTCCTCCGTTTCTCTAACGTTCAAGCTCTCATCTGCCTCCCCTTCAGACCTCTTACCTGACTCATCCCCCCTTCCCTCTTCTACTTTTTCTATCTTTTCTCCCTCTTCCTGTACCCACGACTTTTTGTACTGGTCTGCCATTTTACACTTTACATTTAATCACTTTTCACTTCTTATAAATAACATACACAAAATACACAATTTATAATTAGATCAAATTTACACGTCGTGTTGTATATTTTACTTTTTGCTCTACTTTTAAAGCACTACGTTGGCGCGCCAATTATAACATTATTTAAAAGAAACCAAAGGAGCAGGGGTTCGATTCATCTAATAGGTCGTTAGCACTTACCTGGCTCATTGAAGTCAGCTTCCGCTGTTTGATAAAACAACTAGGGCATATAGGGTTCATATATAGGCACCTAATAGATCGTAAAATATACCTCGTCCTTTGAGAAGGAAACACAACACTGTGTTGATTATTGACCTTAATTATTTAATCATCCATATTATACATTAATTTTATTACTAATTTTTCACACGCTTACACTTTCCCGAACATATACCCATTTAATGTTCCCCCAAATTTACAGTGACCATGCATAATGATAGAATACTCTCTTCAAACAATTAAGATACTGGATACACAATTGTTCCAGTCAATAATGAATTACGCTTGGCAATTAAGAGTATGATTTTTTTAACAATTAATGTTTAACTTCCGTGTCCTTGTCCATTAATGTTCTTGAAGCACAACAGTCTTTAAGCAATAACCCAGACATAACTGTTCAATTCACTGCTTCTTCTCGCAGCGAATTATAAACGAAATACTGGATGCAACCAGTCAGTTATTACCTTAATTATAATACTTCCAAGGTAGACCATCAATAGCCAAATGAAGTGATGTCAGACCAGTACGCCATTCATGATTATCGCCAGGCCTTCGGAATTCTCGCATTCATCAGAGTTAGAGGCAGGCGACCACCCGCTCAGCATACCGGAAGCCTTGACCATCTCCTTCCGATCCCATTGAGGAAGTCACCGCACTCGATGACATTTATTAAAGTTCTTAATCAATGAAGTGTTGCTTGTTCGAATTCATAGGTGCACGTAGCACGCCGTTTACCGAAACTTATAACTGATCAACAACGTAGGTTTAAAATTCCAAAGTTTATTAAAGATGTAATCAACTGAAGCCAAATGATCAACATGTGAAATGCTCGTAATAACACATAATATCGAAACACAAATCACCAAGATTGTGAAATGTTCATGTTCCAAAGAAAACGTTCTTCGCTCACGAGAGTGAAGTTTGATTTCAACAATCAGAGTACTTGACCTCGACATTCCCAAACGAGATCGAACTTTTTGATCAAACGACAACATGAGTCGAACATCTGCATAACAATACGAAGCAAGTAAGCAAATCTGAACCACAATCATTAGCTCGTGTTCCTGTGGTGTTCGTTCTCTTATACTAGTTCTCCCCGCCAGAATCCCAAAATCTTAGAAATGAACTCAATCCTTTTCTGACGTCAGATTTCTGTCCACCAATGGCAATCGATTTCTATTACCCTTGAGGTATGTCTGGTAGGTCAGTCACCAAGTGACGTAGAAAGGTCATCTACCAATATCAGTATTTGTTAATACCCCTGCTTCTTTCTTTTACGAATTCCGAAAATCTGTTTATACTCCAGAAATTTCCTACTAGCTTTGACATTTCGTTTAACATAGATCATAAAATTTTATGAGTGTCGTTCTAAAGAAACCAATTTATTTAGAAAGATCTGGCAAATCTCACCAACACCTCTTTCCACTACAAGCCCCCAAAAATTTCTTTGGTCATTTTCCCACACCACTAAGTTTCCGAATATCGCTCGCTGGCACGAAATTTCTAATTGGGTTCAACTCGACTGTTATTTATACAAGGCCTATCTTGCCCTTCTTCTTAGTTCTGCGAAACGAAGTATCCCTGTGTCATTCTCGTTGACTCTAGTCAGATGGCTCCCCCAAAATTCATAATTCACCTTGCGACCCATTAACGTCATCCCTCTAAGTGGCTAGGGCACGTGCGCGGACCACAACGCGGCCCTTCAAACCGATCAAGTTAGCATTCCTATCTTGTCGTCCCTTCAAGAATTATTATTTTTCCACACACTTCAATTATTGAAGACAGTAATTTCGCGTCTCTTTCACTTAAGATATTTCTATTCCAATTTCAAACACAGACCTTCGCAATAACACTTAATTTTTATTTTGTTTTAAACCTCGACTGAAAATGTTTTTGTCGCGTCGTCTCTAAGAGCTCCTTCCCTTGACACATTCCTAAAGCCAGCT
>NNCF01126870.1:559802-586754 GCA_002313205.1 Laupala kohalensis | reverse complement strand
GTCAGTCTGTCAGTCAGTCTGTCTGTCAGTCAGTCTGTCAGTCAGTCAGTCAGTCCGTCAGTCCGTCAGTCCGTCAGTCCGTCTGTCAGTCCGTCTGTCTGTCAGTCCGTCTGTCTGTTGCTACACAATGAAGCGAACATAAACACGCCCATTACAGAGGTAAACAATTATAAAAAGTAATTAAATGTACACCATCTCTCAGATTATCCCAGAAATGCACAACTTTGTCATTAACGAAATTTAAAAGATTAGAATTTACTCCACAACAAAGAGTATATGTTGAAGTGAATAATACAATAAATGAATCTCAAATACTTTATTTATTGACGGCTTTAAATCTTCGTAAAGATTTACAAAAATTGGGTAAGGCATTAAAACATTTTTACCGTTTAGGAAACGTTTCCTGCGAGAGGACTCATTGTGAACTTCTATGAAGCGAATTGAAAGAGAAAGGGAAGAGGAGAAACTTATGAGGCAGACGAATAGGCATGACATAAGGGAGTTGCACACGCAGAAGACAAATACCGATTCCAATGGAAATATTCAGAGAGAACACGATAGGTATTGAAGCATTATGAACAAATGCGTAGTCACAGGCGCAGGCGAAGGAAAGAAATGACTTCAATACCATAACGTAGAAATGTTCGGAAGAGACTATAAGAAGCAACTCAAGATAAAATTTTCACACGGATGAGATTAGATTTTGACAATTTCCCTCCCATTTGTGATTAATTATACTTCAAGAGAATGTGTCACAACACATCAAATATCATTAGCTATTTAATTAATAATTTTGGAGCACCTAATCTTTTTTATATCTTCGTTTAGTTTTGGTGCGATTAAAAAGAGGACCAGGAATTATCACAACGCATACAGTGATCGCGGGTAGTGTGTGACGCCCGGTTGTCATAAGACTCCCCAAACAGTGAAGGATCAAAACAAGAGACAAGAGAAGAAACCCGCTGAAGAGATGAGTAATTAGGATTAAAATCTTAGCTCCTAAGCATTAAATGTCAACGCAATTCGGGTAACGAATTAGAATAGAATGCAAATGATGAGATAAGGGGAATACGATGAGAAACTGTGAGGTTACAAAAAGGCAAGAGAACTTCAGACACAGCCAACATTTTCTGAGAAAAAAATACGACTTGAGGGGAAAAAAAGGAAACAGTAACGGCAGATCCCGAGATGCTTATGGCGAGATGCCTTAAAACTGGGATGGACACCTGAGTCGATAGGAGGCATCCATTCACGGGGCAACTGCACACGAGTGCATGAAACTGCGGCGAATGAACAGATTTTACAAAGTAGACGCGTCAGCCATCTCCCTCGCCAATATTCAATTACAGAGGGGAGAAACTTGCGCTTCCGCTGTAACGGGCAGTTTGTTCAACTAACCGCAGAACTGCGGCCAACGAGGTTTACTGGTGCGCGCCTCGCAACGTCATCCCCAGGGGATCCTCGCCTCTCTAATCTTCCGTCATGCATTTCGCAACAATGGTCATTCCGCACCCCCACTACGCGGATGTCTTTCCAATTTCTCACGTCTGTTGTTGTTCGCGCAATTTCTACCACCACAGACCACTACATCACTGCAGCAGAAAATACTAAAGTTCTCATCTTTACAAACTAACCTCAAGGCATCAGAAATTACTCTATTGACAATCTATTCCACTAAGCTCAAGAAATACATACCTCCCGTATTTAATTCATCTTCACCCCGTATAGAAACATGAGTCAAATATTACGTCAAAATATCATCAATCATTCGACTTCGTGAATGTATTTGTGTGTCTCAACGTTTTCGCTTCCAACATACCTATGTTATGTTCAATTCAAAAAACATCGTAAAATTGAAACCCTGTCCAACCATCATTAAGAGAACATTCACAACATCACATGAGCATAATTGTTTTCCATGTTAAAATATGATAAATCATAGTCTCAAAAATTATTTAATTAATTGAAAAATTCCTTCAAAGAGTATATCTCTACAAGTTTTGCTCTACGCCATTTGCCCTCAGAGATCCTTGGGATATCGCAACAGCTCTCGCAATCTCACGAAAGTCGTAACCTCGATCACAGCAGCGGCGCCCATATACTTCCCCATTTCGTGATAGCTAAAGCCGCGCCTCCGCGCCGTCCCTCCATCTCTGGGTTCTCCGCACCACTCCAAGTTAACGCGGTAGCCTCCTTCTCCACCGCATCTCCCGCGCGTGCTGAATGTCTCATGCGAGTTTGTCGGGGATCACGGCCTCCTGAGCCAAACCAGGTAACCCTGGCAACGAGACCCTTCCGGGAAATCAGGTCACCGTGCTCGAGAAGAAGCTCCTGGAATGATCAACCGAGAGCACGGGAAATACTCGTTTAGGTCGGACGTGTTGCTGACATCGTAACAAAGCCACCGTGGAGATTTTCCCGGAAATTGTGTCCGTAACACGTTTAACGACCATGAAGATAATGTTATTCCCTCCATAAACTCCAATAGTTTTAGACGTCAAAGCAGTCACGTTTATACTTCATTAAGAGCACAAGAACATAGAAAGTAGATATTATATAAAACTCAGGGGATTTCTTTCACAGTTTCCAATAAAAATATTTTTACTCTCAACACCTAATGCTATTTTGAAACCATTTCACAGCAGTTTTGTAGAACTGCGAAACAGACATTTGAACACCGAAGGGAGAAATACAGAAATATTGAACCACCTAAAGAATTTACTTTCGGGATTATGCTTGTCACAAGACAGAGTTTGAATGATACAATCATCGAAAGAAACCGCAGAAGCACTCAGTGAGGGTTAAGAGTATGTTTTTTAAATTTAATTCATTCTTTTAGAATTTTGTACATTTAACCGTATGGAAAGTTTAATGAGAATAATTAATATTCATTAGATTTAACAATTCATATTACAAGAAACTCTTAAAAATTACGAGAAATTGCTCCGCGTCTCCAAGACCCATGAAAACGCACAAGGACTAGAAAAGTTTTCATTAAAAAATTTTATTTTCCATTTTGCTGAGAATGTAGCTTTTATTCGGCATGAAACTTTCAGGTGTCTGCAGAGAGAACTACCGAGCCACCGGGAAACCTGTCATCGAGGATAATGTAACAGGCTGAATGTCTGCTAACGGGGTTCGTGCTGCTAGACAATATTCCCTAAATTACGCCCGCAGTCGTCGCGTTCTGTCCCTAAGGACCTTCTGCAGGTCCGAGATAGACCTCCGTTTCCCTGCTGTCAACAATGCTGCTGTCAACTATCGATCAAGATGTCAAAGTTCACTGTTAATGTAGCAATACTAACATCATTTAAAACTAATGTAACGACTAAATACCTATTTATAACTAACGCAGAGTTTAAAAAAATCTTGGTAGACTAATTATGTTGTTTTTAGCGATTGAACAATATTTTATTCAACATTCTATTCCTTCACTCATGCGATATCATTTAAATTCTATTTTACACATGGGCTCTAATGACCTCGATGTTGACGAGCCCTAAAGCCCCACAAAAAAAATCTATTTTACAAAACAGGATCCCTTCCATTCCGTACAGTACGGTTTTATAAAAATATAATTTTTCACTAGATAAGGAAACAAATACAAATATGTGAGTGACAACAACCTTTACAGAGCATGTCTGAAGATTCTGAATCAACTTTTGCAGGTTATTTCCTGCTTATCGTACAAATCAAAATTCGCAGACTTATTGACACCAATGACAATGAAAACGATTGTATATCTCGGACTCAGGTCTATTACTACCAGTAATGCTCATTCCTATCAGAGAAATTAAAAATATTACTTATTTGTCATCTTACCATCACTCACTACATTTCCAAGACATAAATTTCCACCGTAACGATTATTTCCCGTTACATTTACAAAAATAAAAAGGATTGATTATGTGCGAGTAAAAGTAATATGTTGTAATAATAGAAATATCAAATACACGAAGAGAAATTTTCTGGTAAACCTTTCCAGAAATGAAATTCATGCATACAAAAACAATACGCTAAAACATTTCGTCCAGTTATCGAAATGGCCAGAAGTAATTTCTTCGGGAAACGCAAATAGATTTCTTCCCAGAATTTTCCACGCTAACAATGCGGTTGAACTTTTCCACTCCAGGGAAATCATTGAACTGAATCTTTGAACTCCTGTCAAAATGTTCGCATCGTGAATGCAGCTGAAACAATGAGATCCGCTGTTAAGCATCGACGTGAAAGTAAGCAGTACATGACCTATTTTAAAAGAAAGTGTTTCCCCACATAAACATCGTTATTCCGGACTTGATATATAAAATAAAAAGGACTGGGCATCGGCGGATTACTTTCAGTTCACGAAGTCGAAAGGATACAAAATAAGATTATCTTCATAAAACAACTTTACTAAATGGACACCTCTTACGTCGTTTATATCCTCAAGATATTAAGTGTTAATTACCCTATGATGAAATTAAAAGAGTTAAAGTAAAAGAGTTGCGGGAGATTTTCGTAGGAAAGGCGCTTCATTTCATTGCCCATTTATAATGCATTAATTCTCTCATAAGTAAGATCTTCATGTAACTTATAAAAACACATCCTTGTTGTTGGTATTAAATACAAAACCTCTCTAAGAAATGAGAAATTCATTACTCAGGGGAATTGAAGATAACATTACCGTCTACGATATGGTGATCGTAACTCCCATGAAACATCTCAGCTTAAAGGCAGCAGCAAAATGGAAAATGCAACTTCAGCATAAAATTTACCACCATTCAAACCTCATTCACCAGAAGACGAGATAAAATTTGCGACAGATAAAACTAGACGAGACAAAAGACAGTAGTGAAAGGAATGCGGAGGTCACAATCTCAGATGATAAAACAAGAAACTGAAAAGAAATACGAATAAACAAACATAAAAAGTTGAAGAATCAAGAGCACAACGACAAAAAATACCTTAAACGAATAAGTGATTAAAGAAAAGAAGAAGAATGGAGGAGAGTGCAGATAAAAGGCACAATAGACACACAGTAGAGTTTCTACAGGGACGATAAAAAAGAATGAGCAATTGGGGAGCCCTTTACACCAAGCAGCTCGTAAAATGATGCTAGCACGTCGCAAACAGAGTTTCAGATAGAATGGGAACTCGACGGAAGCGCGAGAAAGAAACTTGAAATGATTTGTAAAAAACCTATTGTGTAGAGTGCTAATTTCAGTACACAATACCCTGATCAACGTATCAATTGCAGAATTTGGAAGAAATAAGGTCAACACCGACCGCGAGTACTAAAATAATCCGTTATTCTACCCTCTAACGTCAGCTACGACAGTTAACAATAGTCTTCATGTATCTCAAACACCTGAACTTCATGTGCTTATTAAGTCAAAAAAACACACTGAGTACTCTTTGTCACAACGAACAGCGCTTATCAAAACACAATATTTCATGTGGTATAATTACAGCGGATATCACAACCATTCATTTGTGAAATTTTACATCTATCGCATATGCTAATAGCAATCTGGGTTTTGTAGAGTGATTATACTTCATACCCAATATCAAGATCGGTAAGGTAACGAAGAAATGTACAGGATATCCGTCCGACCACATGAATAGTGATAAAATTAATTCAAGAGAACCGAAGAAAACTGGGACATGTTATTTTATTTCGATATAATTATACTTAATACTAGATTATTATGTAAGAATTTGCTCGCATAGTTAAATAATTAAAATATTAAGAGTTTATAAGTATTAAATTGTCATCACCAATAAATTCGATTTATCTATAGAAACTTTGTTGATATAAGAAAATGGGATAGGAGATGGTAATTCAAAAATGAAATACAAATCGTTAATGTCATAATAATCCGACAATTAACAAAATAACACTGATATTGAAACAGCGAAATCGAAAACATCAATCACACTTCAAATACATAACAAACACTATCTTTAACACTGTTTCAAAGAAGTAAAATTTTGTAATCTAGGACTAATACCGATGGCATCCATGAAGAAAATTTTCACGCTCACTTGAATTTTCTCTAAAACATCGACAACTGTCCTCGCTGAAGTCTAGCTTTCGAGCAATTTTCACATTTTCATGATTCATACAATACTAGATAATAGTGGTGTCGACAGAAAATTTGTATTAACATTACGCAATAACTAATCAGAGCTTGTTACAGCTCTCAAGAGGAGAATAAGCATATAAGGGTAGCGCAATCTTGTGGTCAAATTATGAAATAGGACACGCACAATAGAGAAATATTTAACAAGATACTGCTATGTACATAGCAAGAATGGTTTCATTTTTCCAAAACTCAGTATTTTATTGATATTGTTTCATCCTCTTAATAACAAATAACGCTTTGTTTGATTATTTATTCCTTGTATCATCCAAATTCATGACAATACGTATCCCATTCAGTCACGACAATTCTGGATGAGCAAAATTGCAAAAGAGGAATGAAGATAAAGAAAATATGTATTTTATTTGTTTTTCCTAACAAATGTTTCATCATTCACTCGTACCTTTTGCATTCAAAGCACCTCTTTTCTGTCAAAATTGTTAAGAGCAACTCTCAAGAACATTCCACAATATACCTACCTACGTATGTACAATTATTGCTGGCTAATTACTCGCATAGGGTACATACACCTCCAATTAATATGTATTTAGAACCTTTCAATTACCTGATTAACTAGTGGTGCAAAACCATTGCACATACTTTCTCATATACGTTTCTCCGTCCGCAGCATAGTGTGACTGAAAATTACATAGTAAAGGATCATTTCTGGCATGGTCCTCTATATTTTAGTCGTCTTCCAGAACTCTATTCCAATCATTTATTAAAGAAATCCGTTAACTGCCTTTTACGTATAAGACGTCTCCAATTTACAAATTCAGTCGTTTGGTTTTTGGAGGAGGTTAGCAAAATATACTTTAAAATCCATTTCAAATGATAAACAAACTATTGAGATATAATCCTCGCGAACTCATAGCAAAAACACAATCCATTTTCTTATTTAATTTTTAAATAAAGTTAAAAAGAAAAATATTTGTAATTTAAAAATGTAAATTTCTGTCGAGTGAAAATAAATCGGATTTCCCATCATCTATGTTGAAGAAATACGAATGTCTGATGTTCATTATTTTTCCTATATTTCGCACAAATAATTATCTCTGGTTTCAGTTCGTTCCGTGAATTTTAAATATTTTATTCGATTAAAGTTTTCTAATAACGTTGGAAACAGTATTATAACAAGAAATTATAGAAATTTGCTACATGAGACATAAAAGAATTGTTTTCTTTAATCAAATCATCCAAGAAATAAAAAATCCCATTGCCTTCTAAATATTACATAAAATACCTATTCGTGTGAACATGTTCACATATCAATCACTGTGTACTTCTTTTGAAAAAAATGACACAATCTTCAAGACCGTAGCAACCTCAACAATCAGCAAAAAGAGGCATATCTGAAACATCTGATACGTAAACTTCCTCAGCAAACAGATAAAATTCCCAAGATCACCAGACGTAAAGTTATCATAAATCATCGAAAGGAGAAAGGTACATTTCAGTTCTTCGTCTAAGATGAACATGTAACCATAAATCATATATAGTTTACATTCTTTGGACACTCGTGATTCGACACATTCTAACTACGCACCATAAACATCTTTTTTGAATCTCGTAAATATATGCTCATGTCTTGTGAATATATTCACCATTCTCCGTGAAGGACTTTGAATAACGAATATGCAAACAGAGTGAATGCGAATTTAAAAAATACATACTACATAAAGGAGAAAATAATAAATTAAAACTAACTTCTTTGTCGGACTCAAGGTCACTAGATGAACTTATTAGTCTTTTATTTGAAACTTGAAAGAAAAAAATATTCAGAATATTATTTCAAAACATATCAGTCTTATAAATGTGGTAAAAGTGTTACGTATATGAATTTTGTTGTAGACAGAAATTGATGTATTTTCGTATCTGCAGTGCGTTTGCAGTAAACTGAAATGAATGATATGATAATGATAAAATACAGTTTACGAAAAGTGTATTCTACGTCTGTTTGGTCCATTTACACTGCTAAATATTATTCATTCTTGAAACAGTAAACTCAAGTGTAAGAGTAGCAGACACAAATTATTTTACTGCGTCTATACCAATATTTCAAGCGAAATACCGCCAATGCGGATGTAATGCATACTAACTGTACTTTACGTACATAAAATTGAAGCAAAATCGTTGGGTCCGCTTTATGAGAAACATTCAAAAGAGTACTTTGACCTTCGTGTGAAGTACCCTTTGTATTAATGTAAGAAAATCAGAGCACGTGCATCGTCAAGAAGTAATTTCTACGGTAAATACGAAGTGTGAATTAAATTTATTCATACATTTACTCAGAATCGCCGCGCACAGACGGACGAACGTTATGCTAAAAACCACTTTTTCAGAATCAGGGATAATCAAAACGGATATTCCGTCGAAATCCCGCTTTCGAATTTTTTTCGCGATTACAATACTTTCTACAATATGAGAAAGTAAAAAATTAAAAAAAAAACTGTCTGAATGAAATTGTCAATGAAACTCTTATTAGTCTATCATTGGTTGAAATAGGAATGATCGATTGTTCCAATCGGAGCCTAAGTCCAAGCTATTTTCTTCTACACAAAGCTTCTGTTACTTTCTCATATACGTAGTAATGATAAAATACATAGAAGGGCAGCAAACGCAATGCAGATACGAAAATACATCAATTCTGTCTACAACGAAATTACATTTACACAACACTTTTACGGTATTTATAAGACTATATGTTTTGAAATAATATTCTGAATATTTATTTTACTTTCAAATTTCCAATAAAAGACAGTAATAAGTTCATCTAGGGACTTTGAGCATGAATAGAGCACTGGGAGACGACCAAAATATAGAGGACCACTCAAGAAATGACCTTACACTATAGAATTTGAGAAAAAATTGCTGCAGACGGAGAAACGTATATGAGAAAGTATGTGCAATGGTTTCACACCACTAGTTTTTTAATATTTAATCGTACTTGAGTAATAAAAAAGCAAAATGTCAGCATTTGTAAGTCGTACCCATTATCCGGTCTTACGCAGTTTGCATCTGCTTCTTTGACAAAACCGTTTGCGGTTCTTCAATAAGTCTTTTAAATACCCACGAGCTCCTGAATTTCTTGAATGTAGAAAACATGTCCTGGGTTTCTTTTTAAGAAGCGAATGGAAGAAAGGTACACCCCTGATAATTCTTCTGCCTGCGACAATCCTCGAATTCTTACACACAACCATTGGGAAAATTTCAATCATCCTATACCGAACACATTACATTTCGCTAACTCCTGTCTACATAGCAGCGAGGTAGACCAAAAGGTGTGTGTTAATAGCACAGGCGTAGCAAACGTGCAGAGCCATAACACACAATGAAACGAAGGCAAAATGAAGGATGAGGTTGTTAGAAAGGCTTCTTGCGTAAAGTTAAATAACGGATATGAAAACAGACGCGAACACCCCACAAGCTATACGTGTCCGGAGATAGGATGTTAACTGTATTGTGTTCGAACAGCATATTCGATTCGCAGGAAGACAACACGCAAGCGCAGACGGATTGAAATTCTAAATTTAACGCACGAAGCCCATGGCAGAGGGAATTAAATTTTAACGTACATCATTTAGTTTGATTGCAAGCAAAGCGGAACTTCAGTTTTCATAGTAAAAACATGGATCCTTTATTCACACGAGTGAACTTCTAATATTCAAATTTAAAACATTCAAATTATCAAAGAAATTGAAGAGGACAACTTCATATTAAAAATATATTAAGAGATCAATGGTCCGAAAATGCAGATTTTATCATGTAAAATTAACGTCAGATCTGAATACCATTAAACAAATTTTGCTTCTCAGCTGTATAAATCATTCTCATAAGCCATGTGGTTGGTTTGCGCCACGTAGTAACACAACTAGTTCAATTAGTATAGTTATTAAGTCCTCGAAAAAAGGCAAGAATTATAAATTTGAGTTCTTTCATACATCCTGAAAGACTTTTGGGAAGGTTAAGTTAGAATTTGTCATCACTGCCCCGAAAACCTTAAATGTGCAAAACTCCAAAAAATCTTTCGGGGAAAAATTTTCAAATTGTTGGAGTACATACTTAACGCAATCCAACGGGCTAACTATTTATTCAAAGTGGGAAAAACGTAAATAAGTACGTCTGTAAATGTTGCCTAGTTTTTTTCTACAAAGATATATTTTCTTCAGAAAATATGTAGTTTTCACAATGTTAACCAAACAGCAAGGTTTATAGTTTTTTGAGGTTATCTCATATTTCCCGAACTTTCTCGTGGAAACGAAGTTGACATTCGTAATCGACATCCCTCAAAACACGTTGAATCCAAAAAAAATGAAAACTCCAAAACTTCCTGAGTAAAAACAGTAGATGACTGAACTAAATGAGTTGGCGTTCATAGCTATTCGCTTCCATGAAGTCCTTGTGTTAAACGATGCAAACCGCATCTCATGGAAGGTACGTGGGTTGCCGGCATATCCGATGGACAACGAGATGGGTCATTTTTGTCAGTTTTTTACTTGATCTGCATTTGACAAAGTTTTGCACCACCATCTGACGAATAATTAAAGTTTTTAAAATATTGAACAACGACCCGAGGAAACATTATTGTATTAATTTCATTAGATGTCAATTTAGCACCACTAAACCATACTTTCATTGAAAGCTAATTAAAAAACAATTGTGTAATTTTCCAGTAATTAAAAACTACATTTCCACGAACATCAATTATTTGAAACAATGTATTTGTACACAAATTCCCTCTTTCAATACATGTATAAGAAATAAAAGGCAATTTATGTGAAAAAGAGTTAAAATCTTATTTGATATACATCAGAATTAGGATGAACTCAATTATAATAATGGAGCACCCTTCTCGAAAAATATAAAACAGTGTTTCAACAAACCAGAACGGAATAACACAAGTCCAACAGTCCTTGCAACTTTCAAGTTTCCTGATACTTCACACCCACAATGTTTTTACGTTAAGGTTTCAAATCAATCTTGTCATCACAAATCTATTGATTTTGGAGATTATATATCAATAAAACATACTGTTCTATAAATTAATTACATATGTTAAATAATCTCAATCCACTAGAAATGAAACCACAAATAAATTCTTCACTACGACACACTTTTAAATTCGTCATTTTGCACAACAATTCTACAAAACTGAAATGTCTTTTTTTTCTTATGGTAAATATTTAAGGTTGAAATTTACCTATCGTCTCGAAAATTCAGTATACCCATGCTTTCTGCAATAGAAAAGCAATTATAATTCTCATATGACTTAAATGTTATAAAAAATTATAAACTAATTAGAATTTAATTTGTCTCCAAAGAGTATTACAACAAACAATATTATTCGTCCAGGAACTTGACTTCTTTTCCCTTGCTTTAAAACACATATATACTTTCCAATTCATGTTTCTGCACAACGCTTCATCTCAGTGCCTCGATATATAGCACAGCTCTAGAGTTAAGTCAACGAATTCGGATTTCCTCGGTTCAATATATTGCGAAGACAATTGAACCAAATCCAAGCTGTAAACCACACATAAAACTCCATCATCGTAAAGCAAAATTTAAAGATTTTAAGAGAAACATCAGAAGTGATTATGGCACAAGTAGATACTAGTGCTTAAGCGTGTAAAAGTAGTTACACTTAAGAATGTACCAAAAAGTTTACAATTTAGGACCCAATATACGTTAAGGTAAGCGGTAAGTTAGAAACTAAGAAGTTCATAAAGGATCCTGATTCTCCATTAATTGACTACCGGATTCTGTTAATCAATCTATTATCATACTATCCTAAAAATAATTTTACAACCAATATACAGTCACATCCGATGCTACATCAAGAGCAATTTACTAGTACAGTAAATCTTTACACAATAACTCACATAAGTTTGTTTATGGGACGGAAGAGTGTGAAGAAAGCCTTATCAACTGTGATAGTTGCATAGGAAAACACTTTTATTAAATACTAACTGAAGTAACCCTCCTAAATCCCCCCAGCTTTGGCTGGTAGTTTGACTTCGCATATAGTTAAGGACATTTTTTTCTTATTTTCTGATAATGTTTCGAATTTTTCTTTCGGTGCAACCAGAATACTGTAACCACCACTTTCCTTTCTCCTCACTCTTTCAGTATTGCGCCACAAATACGTTGACGGTCGAATTAAAAAATGCGCAAAAACAACAAAGATACGGTTTGCAGGGAGTTCGAGTAGATAGAGAATGTTAGAATAAAATTTAAATTGCTAATTTAAAAAAAAATTCGTAGCTTTTTAGGTTGGAAGTCACCTTAAGCTCCCTTAAAAACCATACAGGCAAAATTTCAAAACTTACAAAAAATTGCTGGAGTAGAAATTCAGCGGGTTCTTTTGGGCTGTTTAATGGAAGAAAAACTATGCGAAGTACGTCATAGGAAATGTTGGGTAGTTCATTTTCAAAAAAATATTTCTTTGGGATGTCCTTTGTTTCATGAAAAAAGTATTTTCTTTTATTTGGGCGTGTGCATGAAATAAGCAAAAAACTAAAATACACAAGATTTTTAATTTGTTTTTAGTTTTTCTTACTTCCTGAAGTTCACAATGTTCGAATATGAATCGCTTGCATAAAAGAAACAAAAAACCAGAAGAAAGCAAGACTTTTGTTTTAAAAGTTTATAATACTTTTCGAACATTCTCGAAGGAACACAGTTGAAACAATAATCAGCATCCCCGAAAACTTGAAGGAGAAAAAAGTCAGAACTTCTCCAAAACTTTCTATTAAAAACATCTACCTGCATTAAACATCATGAAAATGTGTGCAGACAACGCACGCTGATACCGACCAATACCTATTGGAGATGGTGCAAGTTGGGTGGGGGGAGAATCAATTTAAATCTCGCCACGGGTGCAAACAACTTTACGCGACGAGTGTATTTTAAATATCTCTCAATTGTATCTGACGATGTCGAACGTTCATTCTCAGGCCATAAATGGTATTTTCCGAAAAAAAAAATTACCGAGGAAAACGTATACAGCTCGACCGTTCCATGCAAATATCAACTTTCGTGTAAAATTTTATTATTAAGTGTGTATAATATTATTACATTTATTATTAAGTGTGTAAAATATTATTACATTCAAATAATGTTGTGACTGAATAAAATTGTAACATTGGCTAAAACAAAAAAAACGTTTATTTTTTATTTATTATATTTTTATTTTTCTACATTTGTTTGAAAGAAGTGTACTGGAAAGAAATAGATTGGTATGAGAATAATACATACCAAGCGGATTAAGAAAGTCAGATTGGAGGGATATCATTATTTTCTTTTGGTTTATATTTTGGTACTCAACACTTCGATGTAAATGGAAGTTTTTATAACAAACAAGCAAAATAGCGTTAAAATGAAATAGTAATCAACCTTTTAATGTAGACTAGTAATTAATATTTTTATGTTTCAACAGTATGTTGTTGCCATCATCAGGCGAATGTTAGTGAATGGACATATCAACAAAGTTTCATCATAGTTACAAGAATAAAAAACAAAATTAAATACACACAAATAAAAGTTTTTAAGGTTTGTGTTTACAAATAATAAATGTCATCGTTTTATTTATGTGTGTATTTAATTTTGTTTTTTATGGTTGTAACTATGTTTTATCATCAATAGTTTGAACATCATCAATGTTGAAACGTTGTAAAATATTAATTACTAGTCTACATTAAAAGGTCGATTACTATTTCAATTTAATAATGATTGTAGATGTGAATAATGTCAAAATAGCATTAACATGTATTCAACTAAAAAATATTCCATCCATAATTATGTTACTTAAAATCATCAAGTTATTTATAATTAACCTTCATAAAACTCCTTTTAAATGTCATATTGTTATTTTTTAAAGTCAACCCTCGCATTTACCGTAACCTCACATATAACAAACTTCTTTTAGATATATATTTTGGTACCTAGTTAAAATTTTCAGATTTTGTCCTTTGTAAGTTACAATCCAGGTACAATTACACTAGAGTTAAAATATTCGAATTCACCATTAACAACCATAACAAGTTAATTAAAAATATTTAAATAAATTGTTCTCAGGTGTATTCTCAAACAAATTTTAATTTACAAGTACATAATGTAATTATAACAATGTGTAGTAGTGAAGTTCATGAATTTTTAAATTTAGACAAGATCTTACATCAAGTAAAACTTTAAATATTTAAATGAGTGCGGCAGAATGTGAGGTAACCTCCACAAAAAAATTAAATAATACGTTTTTGTCTTCAACATAAAAAAATTTAATCTTTTTTAAAGATTCGGAAGGTTTTTTCTCGAAAATAAATTATTTCCTCATCAGGCAATGTATGTTTAATTAATGTTTCCTTCACTCATTTTCCCTTGTCTTCAACGGATCGGAGATGAAGGATGATATGTTATTCTTTTGATTTGTCAAGGGAATTACAAGGATGCCGGATGCCCTTCCTAACGCACCTTCTCGAGGAGGGTGATAATGAATGATGTGAGGACCCGCAGGACCAGACAATACTTCACCGCTGCAGTACCGCTGGTCGCCAAATGAAAACATAGTTCTGTAAACAATTATATGTGGTTACATACTAAGTTTCAAACGTTTAAATTAATTAATCAAGTGATCTCATTTTGCTGAAGGTGACTGTACAAATTTTATTCCTTAAAAATGCGCCTAGTTGTTTTTAGCTATGTTTTTGAAAAAAGTTAATAACTCGTTATTTTTTGTACGTAGAAGCTCGACATTTTTTAACGTTGTCACAAACAATAGTAATCATTTCCTAATGAATTATTTTTGACACATTTAGTTTAGTTTATAATAAACAGTAAAGTCGACGTACCGGAAAAACGGTAAAAATTTCGCATTTTATTGAAAAAATTCTATTTTTAAACAGTATTCTTCATTATTAGAACCATTTCTTTACTTGAGTATATGCAAAAGAACATGACAAATTTAATACTTCAAAAATGTGTTTAAATACTTCAATTTAAGAGTGTAAATCAAGGAGGACAGAATCAATTCTCAAAAAACGATTTTTTTTTTGTTTTGTGCACTTAACAAAGATTTAAAAAATCTTTAAATCGTAAAATTTGAACGAATGGTTTAGACTTTAAAAGTGTTTTAATGAAATGGTGCAGCCGCGTTTCCCCCGGTGTGTGGCCTCGGAAGCGAAAATTCGACCTGCGCGGTTCCCAGCGAATGGGTTCGTTGGTCTAATATGAAAAAAAAAAAGCCGGGTAATGCCGGGTAATCAGCTAGTTTTGTAATATGTCTGCATCTTTATTCTTTCTCACATTCCCATTTTGTAAAATTCATTCATAGCGGATATTTTCGATTTTTTCGTGTCACGCTCTTTAGGGGTGTCGTGCACCTCTCGTCTGAAGGTACATAATGTTATTAAAAATACACAGAATCATCTCAGAATACCACGGACACGACCCAAATATCGGTCTTTTTACATTACTTGTACGTCTCGCACTACCCATCCCCATCTCTAGGGACACTGTGCTCCAGTGATTGCAACTTGAACTTAACGGCATTGGTAGTTTAAACATCTCAACAACCCTTTAACTATAGATCCGATTAAATTTTCATATTTTATACTTCAAAATAAGCTTTCAATTATTTTTATCCATAAACCTATTTCCACACAAGGGGTGCTAGTGGTGTTTTTCTTTCATGAGGGCTGAATTTCGACTTACACGATATCGGGATTCCACCATCAACTCAGCGACGTCGAAAATGTAGACTCGTCATTGGTATGTCATGTTCGACAATTTTTTCATGTTATCCCCTTCCCTATGGGTACTGGGGTGTATAAGGGCTGATTGTGAACTTAAGCGTCTTCCGGAATGTCACTACTAATTTCAGCGGACCCGAAAACTATAATTCACTACTAATATGAGTCATTTTAGTTTATTTTTCTTTTCATCCCCTTTCCAAAGTCCGTATATTCCCTTATAGGAGATGACCGTGGACTTAAGTGGCATTGAGTGTGACTGCTCTTCTGCGTCTTAAAAAAATATGTATTCAACGCCAATATCGGTCGCTATTTTATTATTTTTACCAAACATAGAAATCTCCTAGATTGCGGTGAACCTCACCGCCAGGTAACATGTTACGTCGAATGAAAATGGGAGACGGGACCGGGGTTCGAACCCGGGACCTTGAGCTCAGCGCGCTCATGCGCCTACCGACTGCGGCACCCGGGCCCGTCTACCATTCTCATTCAACTTGTGAAACCCAAAGACCTCTGAGGTGGTCTCGTAGAGACTAAACTCCTCACCTGAGGCGACTCCCTTAGGAAGTACTTTATTTGGGTAGTATTTTTCCATTTCTGGTTCACAAACATAGAAATCTCCTAGATTGCGGTGAACCTCACCGCCGGTATGTTTTTATTTATTTTTTATTTTTTTACCAGTTCTACGTTCCCACCCCTACCCTAGAAATACTAGGGATATATTATCTGCAAAATGGACTAATTGTGAACTTCCAAAGAATCGGAGACGCCCTTATCCATCTCAACGACACCGAAATGTATGATTTCAAATAAATAAATAAATGATAAAAAAGCAGTACAAAGTACGTATGACCATGCGGAGAGCGATAAACTATTTTACTCTCCGGAAGCAAGCAAGGGACAATCTCATCAATTCTGATCGTGGAATTGATCAAATATGAGATTTTTCCATTATTTTTACATACCACCCTCTTCCCACCCCCTCCCTAATTATGCCAAGGACGTCTTACCCGTGGCATGACACAGACCTTGGGTTCAGAAAGTCAGTAACCCGTGTATCAAGTTTGGTTCAAATTGGTCCTGGCTCTTCAGAATTCAGGAACATACATAAAACATTCCAAACCCTGTATCACCCCTTTAGAAATGGATTTTCATACAATCCTTCCTTGCTCGGTGTCTACACCATAAAAAGAACCCACCTGTCAAATTTCAAGTAAGTAGGTTTTGTAGTTTCTGAGATTTCGTCTTTAGTCAATCAGTCAGTATGTGAGTGGTATATATACACGTACTGTCTATATATAGGGAGGGGGAAGGGGGAACACTAAAAATCCAAATATATTCTAATCTCCCTTAAACTAAATTAGTGATTTCTGCCAGATTAAAGTTACAAGTTCATGAATACTTTCTTACACAATCTACATAAAGCATTATATTACTTTTTGATAAATTATCCAATCATTGCATGTGTAACAACAGAATGGTTGATTTGTTCAATTTAATGTCTACTGAAATGAATGAATTAAATCATTAATAGCCCATTGTTAGTAAAATACAACATAACGATATCCAATATGGTGTTTGAATTGCTTGTTCCATCCTAATGATTTGATTATAGCACCGCAAATTAAGTACAGTAAAACCTCTCTAATAAGTAAAGTAAAACACTTTTCATGGGACCTTAAAATTTGCCTGCTATTAAGAAGTGTTTGCTTTGGAGAAGTTAAGGTCATAGTCAATGTAGAACAAAATGGCAGGAAGTGAAAAAAAATCTGCTATAGAGAAATGTCCACTAATGAATTGTCTGTTAATGGAAGTTTCATTATATATATTTTTTAAATCAATCTTAAACATCAAGTTTTCAGAGATGAAGTGTGGATTTTACAAATTTTGTCACTTCTCCTTTTCCATTTTTTGTATTATTCTTCCTAGAATTATTTCCCCAAGAAAATTTCAGTACATAAAACCCATACCTCTTAACACATGACTTAATATGCGAAACAAGTATTTCATGTGAACATGAAACCAACACATCACTTTACTTGTATCACTGACTGACTACTCAATCCCTACAGTCGGAATAAAATGATTCTTTCATACTGATACCTCAAGATAACTACATAGGTAGAAAGAATTGCTCCAAAGAAATATGAAATCACTATTGTCATCAAAACCCAATGATCATCATCTTTCAGAGAAGATAAAAATCATTTGGGGTAAAGTAATAATCATTTTTACTACCATTTTCAAATTTCCAAGACATCAAATTTTCATACCAATAAATAATTCCCTGAATCTGTAAATCCTTATGCAATATCCTGGCCCAGGTTTTGCTCCGGTTTTCCTTTGGGTAGAGGTAGATTTCTTATACAGGTTCTCTAGGCTTTGTCCAGGGGCATGTTTATTGTAATAATAAATCATGAATTTAGTGTTATTTGAATTCTTATGATTTTTAAACACTATACTCAGAATTTTATTTATATATACACACACAGCTTTACACCTCTTCAACATCAAGGTAATAATCTATAGTTCAATAATAATTTGTACATGTAAAATAAATTTTTTGTGTTAAATTACAAAATTATTGACTTTCTATTAGTATTATAACTCGTAGCTAACTTTTTATCTCATCTATGAAATTTTTCAATCCGCCTCTGCCTTAGGGCCCTTGATCGGAATTGATGGGATGGTCCCTTGCTTGCTTCTGGGAAGTAAATTAGTTTATTGTCCTCCACGTGGTCATATGCAGTTTTGTACTGCTTTTTTGACAGTAAATTTATTTATTTACTTATAATATTTACATGGCATGCATGTATTTGTTTCTTTGAGATAAAGATGAAATAAAATACCTCCTGTAACCCCAGACACAACCAATTAAAATATAATTGGTGTATTTACAAGTTCACAAGAACATGTATTTTAAATGAAAAAGGCTTGACCTTTTTCACTTGACCGAAAGTTATCACATATATTCTCCACGTGTAGGGTACACGGAAGAAATATGTACATGTATTTTAAATTTCACAAGAACACGTATGTATCGCTGGTCATATAAAATGAATCCATTAATGTCTTCCATAATAACTAAGTAATAGATGTTTCATAAATATCATTTGTGATTATTCCATAAATAACAAAAGGGCCATAAGAATACAATTAAAAGAGTTTTGAAATTTATTTGTATGTATCACAGAAAACATCTGCAATAAATGTTAACTAGTTTGACGTAATACAAATTGTATAAACATTTTTATAATTTTACTTTTGATCACATTTGTTCATCATTAATATACGAGACTCATTATTTAATTTATCCAATATACCCATTTCCCAAAAATTATTCAAAATTTTTGACTCGTAATGATAGACAATACTATAGACATACAAACCTATATTTTCTAGTAGGCACTAAAAATACTAAACCACTTTTAAAACTAAGTAGATCAAAGTTTTTTTACCTTAGAAAGTATCTAGAGAATAGTCAATTACAGAACTCTTGCAGTTAGTATACATAACTTACATAACTAAATTAATAGGTTAATTATGCTCGGAAAATGCTTAAGCACAAAATTAACTCCTTTAATATTTAAAAAGCCATTGGTTAAAGAAAAAAGGGGAAACCATTTAATACTGAGATGATTCTATACGATGAAATAGTAAATGTTTAAGTACAGATACCCACTGTTCAGCAAGTCCTGCATCCCTCTGCTTCAGTCTTTTCTTTAATTGGGATGTCCTCGACGATCGGTGAAGAAATTTCCTCTTTCCTTGACACTGGTACGTCCAATGTCCGTATTCCAGACATTTTTGGCATCGTACGTTAGGAGGATAAGCAGCACTGGAAAAATATAAGATGTTAAAAGTCATCTTTGGTAGATGAATGATGATTATCAATCAACAAGTCTATGTTTATTAATTTTACGTACTTCTTTTTTAAAAGTGTATTGCTCCCTCCTACTGTCATTGCTCACTTTTCTTGGTAGCTCTTGACACTAATAATTGTGTTCCAATTCCGCCGACAACACCCACAAAATTTCAGACTATTCGTTAACCAAACGGGTTTATGCAAATGTAGGTTCTGACAGAAACTTATATACAACGATGCTGCAAATCTGCTGTCATGATAATTCTAATTTGCATTTTTTAAGGCTATATTAGATGTAAATTACATATTATTCTCTACCAGTAAAGAATTACAAATTTGTTAAACATGAATTGATCGAGTTGTAAGTAGCGAACGGAAGCTCTACGTTTTTCATACATGTAGTGGTACGTGACCTTTTTTCTTCCGTCTTTATCAAAAATTGGCTCAGCTGGTGTGAGTTATTGAGTCGGGAGGTTTCTGATTTCTCTGGTTTACTTTGTGTCACAATGAACTTAAGTAATATGAACGACTTTTGAATAAGGTGGAGTGTTTTGCGCCGGATTCTCTGCCAGCGGCATTATGAATTTGTATTTTCTCATACAGTTGTTTTGTTATGGAGGATGGTGTCGACGCGAGGAGTAAAATTTAAATTCTCCGAAGGGGAAAGGGTTCTGTGCTACGAACCAGATCCCACCAAAGCCAAAGTTCTTTATGATTCCAAGGTAAGTATATATATTGTACTATAAATTACAGTAGCAACTCTAATGTCGTGCTATACAAGTTGAAATATGTATTGCGATCGGCGTGTGCGACGTCCGTCACTTGTTTCTTCACCCTCATACAATGGTGGTTGGAAGCTGGAAAATATTCTTTCAAAATCTATTTATTTTGTTATACTTGTTTTTGAAAATGGTTGTTTGAGAATGTTGCATCAGTATATAAGAATCCCTATCCTTATTTCTACTACCACTACCACCTATTTTAGGATGGGATAAAGTAAACAGGAAGTCATTTTGCGAGGGTAGGGGGCGGGGTCGGAGTGCAACCTGCAAAATTTAGTGGTATAGGTGATCCGACCGGCAGGGAGTGCTGATTTCAGATGACGTTTGCGTGTTGCTAGTAATACGAATGAATGTTTATCTATCAGTTTCTATAGTAATTTTCCTCCAACTACTATCACATCACAAACTACTACCTCAGTAATAGTTAATGAACGCATGTGAAATATAATTATAGAAAATCCTAGTTCATTCCATCCATTTATGTTCATGACTGTGTAAATTGTTGAAGTAAATGTAAATGCAGCTAATGAATTGAGGTGTATCAAATATGTGTTGTTGGATATTACTACATTAGAAAAACATCCTTACCCCAGTTGTTTCTGTGGAACATTGTCTTCTAATTACCATATTGTTATCTCCCTTTGCTATTGCAAGTGTTTATTGTGAGCAAACTTCTCATGTAGCAGGAATTTACACTTCAATCATTCCAATCATATTTTAGGTGTTGGAGGTGATTGTAAATAAGGAAACTAGGGGTAAGAAGAGTGTTGAATACCTTATCCATTTCCAGGTGTGTATAGTGTAGAAATGTACTCAAAATTATATTTATATTGAAACCCCATTCTTAATGTTTTCAAATTCAATGCAGGGGTGGAATTCTTCTTGGGATCGCTGTGTAAGTGAGGACTATGTTTTGAAAGACACTGACGAGAATAGACAATTGCAGAGAGACCTGGCTGAGAAGGCTCAATTACAATTGTAAGTCCCAGTGGTATTAAAAATATTTGTATTAGTGTCTGTTAGTGTATTTTATTGAAATATAAACCTTTTCTTCAGTAAGACATTGAAATGTGCTGAATGAATTTGTTGGAAATTAAGGTACAAAGTAATGCCTAATGTTAGCGTAATATCTGTGTAGACTATCTTATTCTATACATCGTTGTGTATATTTAGCTATTCTGTCTTAAGTAGTCAAACCTATTATTTAGGGGTGCCTACTTGTATCGACGAGAGCGCAAGAAGCGCCACCGTAAGCTGTCTGAAAAAATTAACGATAGTCTGGAGCAAAAGAAGGGAAGGCACAAAGGTGGTGGAGGAGCTTCATCTGAGGATGGGAGTTCGGGAAGTCAGAGCCAGCGCGATGCTGAAGATAGTGAAGAAGAAGAAGAGGAGGAGGATGAAGAGGAGGAAGAGGAGGAAGAAGAAGAATTGTCCTCTGGTGAATCTTCAGCAGAAGATGAAGAAAGAGTACCACTTGAATTGAGTGACTCTCTCAAAAGAATCCTAGAATTAGATTATGAGTTAATAACCAAAAAGGATAAGGTATACAGTATAATTGTTTGTCAGTAAAGTATTAGTTATTAGCCTATTAATAATAAATTGTTCTGTTTTCTTAGCTATTAAATCTTCCCGCTGATCCAAATATAGTAACTATTTTAGAAGGTTATGTTAAACATTGTGCTGTGAATCACCTTTGCGGAATAAGTGATAAACCTCAGAGGAGATTCAGGTATCATCACCAAAATAATAAAATGAGAGATCTTGATAGAGCATGTCGAAGGTTAGATCATTAATTTTATTTTGTGTGGCACTTTTTGTCATTGGATTTTTATAAATAAACTTTTATTGTCTATAACTTTTCTTATTTCAGCCTTAATATCTGTAAAGAAGTTGTTGATGGAGTAAGGATTTATTTTGACTTCACTTTGGGTGATTTATTGTTGTACAATCAAGAAAGAGAACAATATGAGCAACTTAGAATGACAAAAAGGATTAAGCAAGAATGCATAGAGTATGTTAATTTAACTCATTTGTGCTGTTGCTCTAAATTTTATGCATTTCATTTTTAATGTTCAATATACAAATTTGAATACATTTTTTCATTATTAATTTTTATTTTATTTTTGTGATCAATACTATAAGTGGATATAAGATTGAGTCCACTGAATGGTAGTGTTGAGATATTTGTCAGACTAGCATCAAGAATCTAGTAAACTAACAGACAATATGATACACAACTTAATAGAAAGTAAATGAGGAAAATAATTAAAAAATTTTGGAGATGTTGTTGGATCAAACAAATTTCTTACTAATTTATCCTTAAGAAAATAAATGAGAAGCATAAAGGAAGAGCATCGGTTTGTTGCAACAGTTTGAGTGCATAATGTGAAAATGGCATTCTAATTGTTTGTTTGTTTTTTTGATAAAATACATTAGAGCTATCATATCTACTCATAACATTTCCATCCATTTCATTGTATTTTTGCTAGAGATTTTATTTCTCTATTTATAAACACCACATGTAAGATTTTTCTATGGTTATATCAATATTACTTTCTAGTTCATGGAAAATATTTAACTATCACTTGCACTTTTTATTGGCTTTATCACAGTTTTTTTAGTGCAATTTTATATTAATCCTCTGGGTAACTTATTGATGGTATGTGTTATGTTATTTAAATTTTCATTCCTTTGTATGAATTAGGGTTTTTGACGAACTCAGCAATATTGTGAAACAAGAAGGTGAAGAGGAAGATGACAGCCAGCCTTGTACTCCTGATGGAGATGTCCTGGCTAGCACGAATATCTCTAGTACAAACAATGCTGAGGAATTGGGGTTAGATATTGGAGATCCAGGTGAGAGAGAGTTCAACTAATTGATATCGTTTATCTTATTTATTTTCAGAAAATTCATCTTATACAGATGCCGTCTGAACTAATAACCTCAGAAGAAAATTACCAGATTACTACTTTAAAAGAAAACAAATTAATAATTGATGGAAAATCAAATTAAGATTTAGATGACTGTCACATCACCACTTGTTTTCTTTGACATCACTTTTTTCTTTTCTTTTGCAACATTGATAGGTCATTTGCAGAAGATAAAAACTGACTGGTCATAGATTTGATGTTTCTTTTGCTTATCTGATCACATCATCTTAAATATTTTTTTACTTGTTTATTTTCAGTTATATTTTGTTACTTTTTTATTATTATTTTTGGGCACATTATGTTTTGAGAAAGTGACTTCAATTTGTATATATAGGCAGGAAACGAAGTTTACGCTCACACCGGCTCATGTGTACAGATACAAATGATGGGCCTGCGAGTGGATACTTAATTGGCAATGCAGAGAGTAATGGCGTAAGCAAATTTAATCTAAGGAACTACAGTCGGAGTAATGAAGTAGGATATTCTGTTGGGAGTATTAAACATGAAAATCCCAATTCTCTCAATATGTCAAGGTAAGACTTGGTAATTTGCTTTGTCAGATGATAAATAATTTGTTGTGACCATTTATTATTGTTGTTTTAGCATCACAAGTACAAGTTCTCGTTGTTCCACACCTACTACAAGCCTTGCACCAGGGGTTAATTCAACTGTTAATACAGCACATTCAACTGCTATACCAAATATGTCAACATCACCACGAACAAATTCACTTTTGTCTAAAATATTAACATGGCAATTAGTGCCAGATCATCTCTATAATAAAGTTCCAGTTCCCCCATCTCTTTTTTATGGAGCAGTACATTTAACTAGGCTCTTTGGTAAATGATAAAAGTATATTGCAGTAGTTGATAATTAAGTCATTAAGTTTAATTTTAATAATGGCATTTCTTTTAATGCAGTTAAATTACCAGATCTTCTTTATGCAACAAACATGCCTGACAGGAAGTTGAAAGTTTTATTGAGACATTTGGACATGTTTTTAAAGTGAGTTTTTAATTGTGCAACATACATTATGTACTATGTTGGATTATATAATCTTTTTTTTTTCTTTATTAGTTATTTAGAAGAACATTCAGAATGGTTTGGAGACGAGTTTTACAAGAATAACCCATCTTCAACTTAAGCTAAGCTAAGTTAATGGTTCAAGCACAGCATATTCCATTAGTATAGAATCTCTGAGTGTCTGTGATAACACAAATTATTTTTTGAAAACAATTAGTTGCATCTTTCTACCAAGAATTCATTGTTGTAATGATTCTTCACTATTATCTTTCAACTCTAGTTGAATATGTAAAGTAGGTTTATAGAAATAATAAATGTTGTCATTAGCTGTCCAAATTGATGAATAAAAAAGTAAACTTTAGTTTTAAAAAAGGAGTTAAGTTATTGATGTCACAGTTCTTTCTTAATGTTGTTTCTAAAACACTTTTTATTGTAAATCAATTAATCATGAGATGAAAAAAGGTTTACCTGTACTTAAAATTAACATCTTGGATAGTGTATTGATCATTTTAAATGAAGTTTCTATAAATGGCCTACTACTTTTATGATTGTGCATATATGTTTGTATATATGAGTTAAAATGAATTTATTAAATGTGATAGTGTTTCTGTTAAACATATTTGATTTTTATTTTGTTGTATATAATAGATAATTGTGGGGGAAACTAAAAGGGAAAATTTTAATGAAGACATACCTTTCTTATATCAAATTGATGCGTCCAATTTACCTTTTGAATTAGGAAATTAAAACTTTCCTTCTTTTTTTTGTTGAAGAAAAAGGAAGGCGAATTCCTACATATAGATGCAATTTAATATTGATTGTCTCCAAAAAAGTGTTTTCTTCCCAAACTGTGTTTAAAGCACATTTTGCAAACCATTAAAATATATGCCTTAAAACATTAAATTTTTTAAAGCAAGAAGAAAATATTAAGTTTCAGATTCACATTAATTATTCAAAATTACTTCATTACTATGGTATCTTAGTTCAATGTCTCCAACTATTTTGAAATGACCAAGTAAATATGATCAAACTTTTTTCTGAGTTAACCCCAATCCTTATTACACCAATTCCAAGAGTTGGAATATATATAAGATGTAAAAATATCCTTATCCTATAAAAATAGAGGCTGAAAACACACACTACTAACTTATTTCCCTGACAAACCTATGCATGGCCAAATGCAAACCCAACTTGTTTTGCATTTTCTATGTTGACACAAAAGAAATGTTTCCCTTAAGATAGTCTTATTGGAATATGATAAGAGTGAAATGCTAAAAAAATGTACTTTCCACTTGTCTGATTTCCTCAGTTATTGTTTCTAATGCCTAATTCACCAGTGTCCTCAAGAATCTGATTCATTCCATCCCAATTGCCATACCTTCAGTGGCTCTTTTTTACTTCCTTGCATAGTAAAGTTTCTTGATTCTGAATAGTAAAGATCCTATTCTATAGTTGAGGATGAGAACAAAATCCCCCAAAAGCATGCTCTAACCAAAAAAACAGTTGTGAAGTTACATGAACAAACATAGTTTAAGTAACTTATTACATACAGATGATTTCTTTGGGTTACCTTACTAAAATCATTAGGAAAAGGATTTTTCATTAAGATTGTTAAATATTGAAATACCAATAGTAAAATTTGAGATGTTCAGATTATTAAACAAAGTGGTCCTCATTTGCTTTTTTTGCATTGTGATAACATGTCCATACTCATAGCTAACATTTTATGAAAAATATTCTCCCATGTCTTGTGCAAACATTACATTTTGCCATAAGGAAGTAGTGTAGAATCGATGTGCCAGGGGTATAACAAACACAGGAGTTGTGACAACAAAACGCTTTTCATATGGAAGTAAATAAATAGTTAACTGTCAAAAAAGCAGTTTTAAAATCAATGAAACATAGTATTATCTAGTAAAGGAGACCTCCATATTCATCTTATCAACCTACCTCAAACTATGCCCCTGCTTTCCAGGGAATGACAAGATCGAACGCTAATAGTAATAGTTCTTTGATAATATCAATGTGCCAGGGACATCCAATATACAAACTTGAGCAATTATATATTATTATTACACCAGGTCATTATTCTAACATTCCATTACACAAACAAACTTTTATTCCTCAGGTAATTCCATGTTTCAGGATGTTTCTACACCAAGGTTACCCAACCCACATAAGCATTGTGGAATTATTAAAGGAAAGAACATTGAAAGTTTACAAAAAGGTCATTTTATAATGAAAGGTTAGACATAAAAAACAGAAATGATTCTTTATATTTGCAGATCTATCAAAATGTGTGAAGATACCAACATCAAGTTTTTAGACTAATAAACTGGTTGAGATACCTGCTGGGGTAAGTTGTTGTGTTGTCAATACTATTGATGACCTAGATTCTGCTACAGATTAGCTTCTTAGTTTAACAGGGTGACCAGTATCTTTTTATAATATATTTTACGACTTTTCCATTGTTTTTTTTTTTT
>NNCF01126870.1:499408-559747 GCA_002313205.1 Laupala kohalensis | reverse complement strand
ATATTATTTTTAATTTTTCCCTGACTTTTATTCCTCAGGTAATTCCATGGGACTGGGAAAACAGCATTAAAAGAGCTAAAGATCAAGTTTATTTATGTGTGATTATCACTAAATATACATCAAACAAACAGTTTAAACTTACCAATCTTGAATAAAATAAATTGTTGTTGATGTCAAATAATTGTTTAATTCTTATAAAATACATATTATGCTGAAATTATGAAACAATAATTACCTCAGCCTTATTTTATTTATTTGAGTTGTTTTATTTCTAAGTCTAATCCTTCAGCTTTTCTACAGGCTTAATCCAAAATCTTTGTTTTCTAACGAACAATTTCTCTTTATTATTCTGTGCACTGGCAATTCTTTTGTTTGTCCATTTATTATTCATTTAGGGTAAATGAGCAAGAAACACAAATATCTCAATTTTTATTTTGGGGAATTTTTTTTTAACATACCTTTACCTTCTAAATGTGAAACTTGTATATTAGGAAATATTAAAATGCAAATTAAACAAATAAAAGTAATTATATAAATTTGAATCATTTTCCATTATTTTGAATACTTACAAATGGCTATTTTTTAATTCTGAAAAATAAATACATCATGTAAAATTTTGCTATTATTTTGAGAAAAAACTTAACATATTTTGGTTATTCCCGTGACTTAGAATAAATTTTTCCAACTTTTCCCTGAACTACAAATTTCCCTTCCTTTTCCAAGAATCTGGCCATCCTGTATAAATAAATTTATTAATAATCTAGCTATTAGGAAAATAGTTCCCAGAGAACTGCAGGAGACCATATAATCTATCTCATGAACATTTATTTAAATAATGGAAATTATAGAAAACTAGTATTATAGAGTATCTGAAGCTTTGCTCACATGAATTTTGTTATTTGCAACTTCATTCTTTCTCATGTTCCTATTGATTTTCCAGTTAGAATGTGCTGGTGGTTTGATAGTATTGGTGTCTCCTCAATCCCTACCCGAAAACTATAGATGATGTAAGTACAAGTTAATAAACTTTATTGTCAAAAAAGCAGTTGCAAACTGCATATTACCACATGGGAGATAATAAACTAAGTCACTCTCCAGAAATAAACAAGGGACCATCCCAAAATTCCATTCAAGGAGCAAGGGCTGTGGTGGATTTAATACTTACAAATAACATTTTTTAATAAAATACGCAATATTATTAATTTTTATTCCAAAATGAATCATAGATATCATATGCAGTCAAAATTCAAGATTAATATTAACAAAAGTACTAAATGATATTCCTACCTATGGAAAATCTGCCACTACCCGGAGAAAAATCCGGGCCAGGATGGGGTTACAGAGATCATGTATACAACCATGCCAAGGTTACGTAGTGAGAAATAAACTCAGAAAAAGGATAAAAAACAACATGCATGAAAAGGAATTTAATCAGTATCTAGAGTACTATAAAAATGAACATAACATTTACTTGTAAAGAGAAACGAACATCACATTACCTGAAGTCATGTGGAAAACAATATTTATTAGGAAACTGAAACTCCCATTAACTTCTTTTATTAAAATCTGCAAATTCTTTCACCTTATAGAAACATTAAAAAACTTTTAATCACGGATTTAAAGAGATTCAATTTATTTATATTTTTGGGAAGGGAATTACACAATATTATTCCTGAATGATACGGTCCTTTTTGGCAAAGAGTGGTTGACACGCCAGAATGATGAATATTAGCCTCATGAGTGTTGTGCTCATGAACTAGACTGTTTTTTCTAAAGGAGAGGTGAGATTTTAATAATGCTCTCTTAACAAACACGACTACTTCATAAATGGAAATGCAAGGGAGAGGGAGAAGATTTAATTCTCTAAATAAAGGTTTACATTAATTTCAGAGAAGAAATTTACAGAAAATCCTAACCATCCTCTTTTGGATTCTAAAAGTTTGAATATTCTGAGCGGATTGGCCCCAAAAGAGAATGCCGTATCGTAAATGAGAATAAACATTTGCAAAACGTATTGACTAGAATTCAGAATGCACAGCACAATTTGCTTAGTTTGGAATTCAGATTATCAATGTGACAATTCCATTGAAGGTTGTCCTGAATATGAAGAACTAAAAATTTTGTTAACTCGGGTTTTTATTCAGGTTCTGTTTATTGAAAGTGGAGGAGGAGGAAGAGATTTTGTTACACCATCACAAAATAACATGGATACAGTTTTACCGGTATTAACAATGAGACGATTGGAATGAAATGAAGACAAGAGGTCAAATGATCTTTTTGGGCATTGACATGTTTACGTAGATAATTATAGTCATCAGCAAAGAGCACATTTTTGCAATCAGGTTTGGTTGACGACATCTATAATAATAATATACAATAAAAAGAGGATAGGGCCTATTCATGTGCAAGGTTCATTGTTTTATATTTCAAAATTAGTTTCCTATTATTTTTACACAATAAACCCAACACACACACTCGAAAGGTGCTATGGTGTCATCCTTCAATGAGTGAATTTAGAATAGCTAGTTATCAATTTTTCACTAACAACTCTGCAACACCATAAACTGTAATACAAAGCTGGTGTCTGTCATCTTCAAAAACCTTTTTATGGCACGCTCTTCCCTAAGGGTATAGGGGTTTACTTGGGTTGAATGTAAACTTAGGCATCTACAGGAATGTTGCTACTAATTTCAGAGACCCCAAAAACTACATGATCGCAATACAAAAATATCCATCATTCTCATTTATTTTTACATATCACCCCCCTTCCAAAGGGTATATTCCCCCACAATGGGTGATTGTGGATTCAAGCAACATCAAGAGTGTGACTGCTCTTCTGCATCATAAGAAATTATGTATTCAACACCAATATCAGTTGTTTTTTTATTATTCTTACCTGTTCCCCCCCTCCCCCAGGGATGCTGGGGGTATATTATCTCCAATGTGTACTGAACATGAACTGACAATGCTTTGGGGACTTCCTTATCCATATCAACAGCGTCTAAAAGTATAGTTTCAAATCTAATTTTGGATTTTTTCATTATATTTATACCCTCTCACCACCCCCTCCTTAGGGGTGACAGGGATGTCTCACTCCCACAGTGCTTTAGATAGTCAGTCATCTAAGTATAAAGTTTGGTTGAAATTACTCCTGGCACTCCAGTTATAGTGAGATACATACCCAAAACATTCCAGCCCTCTTTTGCACCACCCAAAAACTTTAAATTTGGCTGGTAGATAGAGTGTACACATCCGCTGAGAAAAGATTTTATAAAAAGGGGGCTGGAATGTTTTAGGTATATGTGTACACCCTAAATTGTTACAAGGTTAGTGCATGCAATATACCTTGCAACAATTTTGGGTTAAAGAAATGGGGAAAATCAACCTTTATTACCTAGTTCAGATCACTTCTTGTGTAAGTTGTATAACAAACCCCTAGATGTAGCAAATAAATTTAATGAATATTGGAACCAACTTGGGTTCCAAGATAAGATCTACAGGCTACTGTTACTGAATATTGTTATGAACATACTGAATTCAGACTATTGTAACAAAAATATGTCTTAAGTTTTCTATTTAAAGCTAGTTGACCAAGATACAATTATTCAAATGAAAATAAAGGTGAAGGCCTTGTCGCTAGTATGTTACAATAAATAGGCATGCACAACAGTATGGCAGATATGGCAGCTGCCATACCAAACAAATGCTAGGCCCCATGCGAAATAAACCTTCATTCTATTTCTAATTGGCGAAGTTAGTTTACTCTTGAGAACGCAGGTATATTTTACGTATGTCAAAGGGCACTAACACATTTTTTTCCTCAGGCCTCTCTTTTTAATACATATAATGACCCTTGTTTTGAAAACACTCAGTCGTTCTGGAGCTAAGGTAATGCCAAGCCTGCTAATACCTGTAAGCATTATAGACCAAGGACCAACGACAAAAATAGTCATCCGATTTGCTCACATGTATAATACTTATCAATAGATGGTAGTTGATTGGTAGTACCAGAAAGGTAGATAGCAGAACCTCCTATCCAAAAGTAATATGTAGTTTCTCCACAATTCCAGACATATTTTCAAAATAAGCAGTTATTAAAAATAAACTAGCTCTACGACAATGCAAGAGCATTTGGAGCCTCTTCTTTTGGGTTTTGATGAGCAAGATATTTTGAAAGGGGAGATGTTATAGATAAATTAACGGAAATGGTTCTAGAAAGAAAAATGGCTCTCAAATCAACTGAAGAAGTTATAGAGCATTGGAATTAGAGGTTAGAAAGTTATGTCAAACAGGTAAAAGTGTGTAATAATTTGACAGGTGGCTGAAAAGAGGCTGAAAATTAGGACCGCTACCATCTGATATATAATAATGATATCCTTGACAGCATCACAGACATGTACATGGTTTATTACAGTACCAACATGTTTCGGGGTAGTTTCCCTATCATCAGGTTTCACACAACAAAGAAAATAAATATACAAGAAAATGCAATACACAATTTAAATTTGAATACAACCTTAACATAGGAATACAGTAAAACACAGTGCAATAAACTTAGCCAAGTAACACAGGATAATGTAAATAAATGGATCTGAATTAATTATAAATTGAGAGGTCTCAATTCAAACATTCGGAGTATGCAACAGAAGAACAGTGACAAGAGTGTATGGACAATGGACACTTATAAATAGAAATAAGACAGGTCAAAGCTGGCGACTAAACCAAATTATATTATTGTAGTAGAAGAACAGTAATGCAGTGAACAGCCATGTGTTAATGGAGATGGACACAGGGGAGACAGGGTAGCATAACAACAAAATAATACAACAGTTCTGGTTTTTAATTCAGCTTTTTCACGGAGGCAAGTGAATGAAGGGTTGTGAAAAGGTTTTCAAATTCCTAGGTTATTGGAAGTATTTAATTTGAGATCTTACTTTTCAAAATGTAAAATTTGAAAGAGTGAAGAAGGTTCAAAAGAGTGATTACAATTGTTACGGTGGATGGCGAAGACTGACAGTTCAGAATTTTTCTTCCAAGGGTTTGGAAGGACTCAGGTTGCTTGAATTGAGATTAATGTTCCATGGACATGTATAAATGGACATAGAAGCACTTTATCACACATTGCTGAAGAACATTCAAAATAACTGATAACAATTTCAAACCAATTTTCCTGCATACTTGTAGTGTGTCTTATTATTTATAAGAGTATAGTTTTATCTGTACTCAACCTTGGCACAGCTGTGTACATTAATTCTGTAGCCCCCACCCCCAGGTTTTTATCCGGTTTTCCTTTGGGATATCTCAATGCTTGCCAGGCAGGGCCAAGGGTTGTATCATGACACTGCCAAGGTCGGACCAAAGCCTCTTGTGGTGTGACGTCACAGAGCGTACATTGGCAGTCTGCACCGTTCTAGGTAATGGGAGCTGGTTGACAGCGATTCCATTATTGCTTATGTAAGCCACATCAAATAGTCATACCATTCTGCAAATAACTGTACTATTGAAGAAGTGTTTGAGGATTGTTTCAGAAATGTTTTTTTATCCAACTCTATCCACTAATAATTTAAAAAATACTACAAAATACGAGAAATTTTCATTTCACATTTGTGACAAGGCTAATGATGTGGATTATTCATAATTTTTTGGCCAAGTTTATTTCTTTTCAGTGAGAGATTTATCTAATGAAATAAAGTATTTATTGCACCAAAAGATCATCTCTAGCACTTTTTTTTCGTAAATGAGAGTCGAATTACAGACAAAGTAATATTCATATAAGCTGGATCATACCGAAAGAAAACTTATGCTAGCAAGACAATCTAATTTAACTTACGGAATACTTTTCACTTATTTTGGGGTATTAATATTTGAATGGAACCTCACGAGACATTCTTTTGAAAACTATATTATGGAAAAAGAAAAACAAATACAAATGTAGTGTACAACTAATTGCTTCTCACCCATTTTTTAACCTTCTTAATTTCTCTGGAAGTTCTTCGTAACAGCGCTGGAACTCGCTGCTAGCCTATGTCTCAAACCTGCTCCCCAACCACAAGAAACTGCGACCAGGTGGCGAACACTGACTTTAAAGTAATGTGATAGCCCTTGCTAATGAGGCCCTGCTTGACCGGGGCGTCATCTTTTGGAATAATAAATCTCGAATTTAAGAGTTATTTTAATTGTTACCATTTATACACAATATTTTCCAAATAATCTATAATAATATGTACTTGTGTAGTAACTTTTTTGGTTTATTAAATACATATTTGTTGGTATTCTGTTTAAATTATAAAACATACCTAACTATTTCTGTTCTTATCTTCCGAGTGTGCTGAAATGTTAAGTCTGCCTCTGACTTAGGGCCTTTGATCAGAATTGATGGGATGGTCCCTTGCTTGCATTCGGAGAGTAAATTAGTTTATTGTCCTCCATGTGGTCATACACAATTTGCAACTGCTTTTGACAATAAATTTACATGTTTGTACTGCAATACACCATATTTGTGGAAGATCATATCCTTTAGTTTTCCTTAAATATGAAATAATATCCTATATATCATGATATCAAGAAATTATGAATAAAATACGCTAGTTAAAATGTAAAGTACTTTCATGCTTTTTAACGAGTTGCTCAAGCTCTTGCGGTAATATCATGTCATAATTGAATTGTTACTATAAATAAAGAATGTCACTCCATATGCAGGACATATTTATACATAAATAAATCATAACATCATTTACATAGAAATAAGTGGTAAATTTATCATATTTTAAAAGAAACATCAACAAGGAATTAAACACCTTTGACATATAACATTATCGGCAATTTTTTTCTTTTACTAATCTTTCATACTCAAGTTGTTTTCTCTGTATTTTACTTTGAACATGAGCACATTCCATTATAAGAGGTAGAGTTGTCTTGAAACAAGTCTGTGCCATCTTCAAATTTTGAGGCACAAGAACGCCAAACCAATTTAATGGATTTACATAACGCTGTGAAGGATTACCTTTAGAAAGAACAACATCAGTAATATCACTATCAGTACAAACTTCACTACTTGTGTCTTTTCGTTTTCTCAAAGTATTGTTGTCTGATATAGACGTCTCAGCATTATTAGAATCCACAGTTTGAACACTAAAACCTATGCTATCTTTGTTATTTGAAGGATCTTCACGTTTCACTGTAACTAATGCATCAAATTCAGCACTGTCTTCAGTAGGAAGCTGAAGAGAACACACAGTCTTATTCCCCGTGATATATCTTGTCTTGGCAATGTGGACAAAACCTGGTTTCATTGTTTCTTCCAGCTTTACTTTAGACTCCACCAATTCTTCTGAGAGTTCAAGAATATCCAGAGCAAGCTCATCTAACTTTAAACAAATCTCACTCATCTTGTTCTCCATCTGAAACAAAACATTAATTAAGTGATAAAAATGCATCCAATGCACAAGAAACCATGAACACAAGAGTAAAATGAGAACTATCTATGAGCTATTATACACATAACACATACAACTTGTAATACCAAACTTATTTTTATAAGTCATACTTTCTTTCTTCATCTTACACCGTTCACTTTATTGTAGTCTGAACTTAAAGAAAAAAATTGCTATTTTTATTTTTGAAGACAAAACACAAAATGTATTTTAAATAACAAATATTGTAACATTTGTTGCAGGCAAAACTACAAGATGTTAACTATCTTTAAAATGTCATAATAGGGAAGTTTGACAAAAAATTATTCACCTGAAATAGCAGTTTTAAAAAATTTCACAATAAAAGATACCAACAAAGTTTTAGTAATACAAATGTATTTAATTCACATTAAACTGAACAGAGTTACATTTTAATTGGAATTCAGATCAAGCTGGGTTTGGGCTAATTTCACATAACTTTTTAATGAACTTCCATCCATATTTATCAGTTATTTTAAAAAAAATTACAGGCATGGGTTCTTGGTTTCGTGCATTTATGAAAGATGACAACTGTCTTTAAATCATAAAATTTGGACAAATAGTTTAGATCTTACAAGCGTGTTAATTAACTTTCATCATAGACCTCGCTGCTGTAGGCATGGACATAATTGATAAGAATAACATGATATTGCCTGAAATGATACGAAACTCCTAACTGATAAGTTTTGATCCTAATATCGGTCATTTTACAGTATAATTATGTATCGTCCTTCCCACCCCTAGTTATAAGACCAACCATGTCCCAATGTGATGTGAGCTGATCTGCAATGTAACAATATTGGTAGTATAATTATACATCATTGTCACCCTGACAACAGTGGATCCGATGCAAATCGGTTCTTTTCAATAATTTTTTGTTCATCCCTTTTCCCTCCCACCCTTTTCCTCCATCGGGCTGAATTTAAATCTGAATGGTATAAGAGGTGACACCATTTATCTCAGTGACACGAAAACAGTGAATCTGTCTAAAGTACGTTATTATAGAAAATATTAAAGTTATCCCCTTCCCTAGGGATGCTAGTAGTGTATGGAGGTTGACTTGAGTCGCATTGAAGATGACACTATTTTCTTCTGCAACCCCAAAAATAATGTATTTAACTTCAATTTTATTCTCGATTATTTCTATTCATCACCCCATTCCCACCCCTACCCCAAGAAGTTCTATGGATGGGGTATTTCTCATGGAGGTTGATTTTAAACTCTTACGTTAACAGGATGTCACTATATCAGCTCAGTGATGCTTAAAACTCGTCACTGATGTCATTTTCAATAACTTGTACATGCCATTCGTTTTCCAAGAGGTACTAGGGATGGATAGAGGTTGATCACTAACTTCGGCATCACCAGGAATATCTCTACTAGTTTCAAAGGTCCAGAAAACTATGATCTCAACATACTATCAGATGATTTTTACTATTGATCCCATACTCACCTCCTACCCATAAGATGTTTATTCTTCATGGGGGTGGGGGGCGATTGTGAGCTTAAGTTGCACTGAGTGTCACTCTTTTCATCAGTGGTCCCAAAACTGACCTATTCAACACCAATATCTGTTGTTTTTTATTATTTTTCCCTGCACACTGCATACTTACTATGGTGACTGTAGTGATAATGGGGATTTTTTTTCTCCAAATTTTGTTAACGGGAGCCCCACAAAATGATCAGCCTTTGCAGATTTTTAGATAGCCCAAGTTTGAGCACAATTGGAGCATGTTAACCCATGCCGCTAGGCGCTCAAAGTTTCGAAAATCTCAATTTTTTTGCTGTTTGGCTGAGTTTCTGAGCCATATCTCCAGAACAGATTATTCTTATCCAATGATTTATGTATCAAATGAAAGATAATATTGGGTGGAGGTTTGATAGTATTAGTGTGTATTAATCCCTCATTATCACTGATGTAAATGAGAAGGAGTTTTTATACACACCAAATTCCCATTTCACCTCCTTAGGGACAGTTTCAATAATTTTTCGCTCTTCCCAGCCCTCATCTTTAGAGGTGTCATGCATAATAGACATAATGTAGGAGTATAATGTCATTGGAAATACAATTATTCATCTCAAAATACACAAAAACCATGGACTCGACCCTAATATCGGTCTTTTTACGTTATTTTTACATCTTGCCTTTCCCAGCCCACCTCTAAGGACACTGATCTTAAACTTAATGGCATTGGTAGTTTTAAAATCTCATCGATCCTAATACTATGGATTTTCCCATTCTTTTTGTCCATAAACCCATTTCCACCCCCCACCTGCATTTGCTAGTGGTGTGTTTGTTTCATAAGGGCTGAGTTCAGACTCAGTTCGGGATTTCACTATCACCTCAACAACTCCGAAAATTATGGACTCGTCACTGATTTTTTTTTTCATAGCATCTCCTTTCCTAGGGTTGATGGAGTTTATATGGACTGATTGTGAACTTTGATGTCTTTGAGAATGTCACTATTAATTTCAGTGGCCCCGAAAACTACGATCTCAACACTAATATTGGTCACTTTCAATTATATTTACATTTCACTCCTCCTCACCCACAACACAAAGGGTGTTTATTCCTTATAGGAGGGATCGGGTACTTTTCTGACAATGAGGGTATCACTTCACTTCCCCAGTCCCAAAAATGATTTATTCAACATTAATGTCAGTCGTTTTTTTTATTACATTCAACTGTCCTTCATGCCCACTCCTACCCCAGGGATGCTAAGGGTATATTATCTGCAATGTAGACTGATTATTTACTTACAAAGCACTGGGGGCATTCTTAATTCATCTCAAAAGTACAGAAAAGTATGGTTTCGAATCTAATATCGGATTTTTCCATTGTTTTTACATGTCATCTCCTTCTCACCCCCTCCGTAGAGACGCAAAGGATGGCTTACCCCCCACAGTGCTTATTTTAATATAGTCAGTCATCTGTATATCAAGTTTGGTTGAAATTGCTCCAGGCACTCTAGAGTTATGATGGGAAACATACATCAAACATTCCAACCAACATTTTAACCCTGTTAGGAGTGGATTTTCACAAAATCCTTTCTTAGCGGACGTCTACACCCTAAAAAAACCTATCTGACAAATTTCATGTTTTTAGGCTTTGTAATTCTGATGAATTACCATCAATTAACTATCTCAGGAATAAAGCATTCTATAAGCAAGCTCAGAATTTGCATAGAATAAGTTTACAATATGTATAGAATAAAGCTTAAAATTCATAATACATAAACACAAAA
The DNA here is from genome assembly GCA_002313205.1 of Laupala kohalensis. Taxonomy (NCBI): domain Eukaryota; kingdom Metazoa; phylum Arthropoda; class Insecta; order Orthoptera; family Trigonidiidae; genus Laupala; species Laupala kohalensis. The sequence goes on along the minus strand of NNCF01126870.1, from coordinate 549,051 downwards.
GTCCATACAGACAGTCTAGAACCGCTAACAGTTCACCCATATGCAAGAGGCAATCACAATTTCTCCTCGACTTAGTGTACAAATCTCATAGAAACACTTTTTGCAAACTTACGCTATTTTAAGTCAATATGCTAATAACATTTTAAATGCAAACTAGGCACTATAATGTGAAGTCTCTGCATATTGTTATGTATCTCCTCTCCATTATTATTAATGAGCATTTATGCTATTTTTAATTAAAAGTATGTTTCAGCCACAGCCCTAATGTTCTCAGCTAAGAGAAGCAAAGTATGCACCTGTAAGTAATTTACATACATAAAATTCCTTCATCTTTTCTTATTTTTTCACATAACAATTAAAATTAATCCAAATTAATATACAAAAAAAGATTAATAATAAATTTATTTTGCAAACATCTCTCGAGATCAAGCCACCTCTCCCACAAACTTTGTCAAGATGGTTCACAAATTCAGACATAACTTTTACTAAACAGATAAGTGTCCTATTTCATTTACATAATATATTAGCAACAGCATTCTCACACTGTAATAATTATATAAAATACAAACTAGTTTCACATTAAAAAACACTTCAAAATATTTAACATTTAAGACACTCGGACCTATTCAACCTTTATAAAACACACAGACCTATTTAACATTTAAAAAAAACATTTAAATATCTAATATCATAACATCATTTTGTCATTCAAAGATGTATATGTAAAAAAAACAAGCAACCCAATCAGTAAAGAACAATGTATTAAGAGAATTGGTGTAGTGGTAATGTTAATGACCTGTTCAATCCTATTCACCATAATAGAGGAAGGATGGACTTTATTCACTATGTTAAATAACATTATTTTAAGCACTTTGCTTGGCCACCTTTCCAATAAGAAAACTAGCTCAAAAAAGTGCATTAAACAAATTTTAACTCTTACTGACTTACCTCCAGTTCATGTGGAAATGTTAATGACTTGTTCAATCCTATTCACCATAATAGTGGAAGGATGGACTTTGTTCACTATGTTAAATAACATTATTTTAAGCACTTTGCTTGGCCACCTTTCCAATAAGAAAACTAGCTCAAAAAAGTGCATTAAACAAATTTTAACTCTTACTGACTTACCTCCAGTTCATGTGGAAATGTTAATGACTTGTTCAATCCTATTCACCATAATAGTGGAAGGATGGACTTTGTTCACTATGTTAAATAACATTATTTTAAGCACTTTGCTTGGCCACCTTTCCAATAAGAAAACTAGCTCAAAAAAGTGCATTAAACAAATTTTAACTCTTACTGACTTACCTCCAGTTCATGTGGAAATGTTAATGACTTGTTCAATCCTATTCACCATAATAGTGGAAGGATGGACTTTGTTCACTATGTTAAATAACATTATTTTAAGCACTTTGCTTGGCCACCTTTCCAATAAGAAAACTAGCTCAAAAAAGTGCATTAAACAAATTTTAACTCTTACTGACTTACCTCCAGTTCATGTGGAAATGTTAATGACTTGTTCAATCCTATTCACCATAATAGTGGAAGGATGGACTTTGTTCACTATGTTAAATAACATTATTTTAAGCACTTTGCTTGGCCACCTTTCCAATAAGAAAACTAGCTCAAAAAAGTGCATTAAACAAATTTTAACTCTTACTGACTTACCTCCAGTTCATGTGGAAATGTTAATGACTTGTTCAATCCTATTCACCATAATAGTGGAAGGATGGACTTTGTTCACTATGTTAAATAACATTATTTAAGCACTTTGCTTGGCCACCTTTCCAATAAGAAAACTGGCTCAAAAAAGTGAATCAAACAAATTTTATATTTTACCGAATTAAATTAAATTATTAAATTAAACAACCTTACTTTCACAGACCAGATTTACTTATTAATGTCACAGAAGTTGCCTGATGTATGCCCATAGAGGGGGTCAAAATGTTGTAAAGAATATTTAATTGAAAATAAATAGAATCTGCGAAAGTGAGATCATCTAATTTAATAAAAGCTCTACAAATGTAACTACAATTTGGATTTAACTACTTAGTTATAGTTCATTTGGCGACCTACTTCCAACACAGTCCTCTCATGGGGATTCAAATACTCATATCACATTAAATATTTTATGCACATTAAATTATGATTCTCTAAAAATAACTCCTTAGTGGGTGCTTAGTTTACAAAAAAACATCTACTTTCCACATTTCATGTTTGTAGCTTTAGTAGTGTAGGTTCTAAGTTAATGAACGAATCACTCAGCCAATCAGTCAGACCATCAGGTCAACACAGCATTTACATGAAGGAAATATTAACAAAATATTTCTTAGTTTCCATTCTTGAGTATAAATAAAAGCAAACAACTCTAATGATATTTAAAAAAAGAAATCTAGATTTAAATAAAAACCATCACACATTAAAAGAGCCTCAGCCTGGCACTTTTAACAATTTTTTCATCCAGACTTAAAATTGTATACAAGTTTTTTTCTTAATAGGAATGTTCAACAATACCAAATCTAGCTTGTCGTATTTTTATTTTTATTTATGCTACTTATTCAATTGCCCAGAATTTTTTTGTATTCTCAAAAAAGGTTGTCTTGACTAAGACTCTTCTAGTATGGACCAATTCATTTGTCCTCATGGCATATTACATCAATGATACCCAATTTATGTTTTCCTAAAAGGGAGAGTAGTGTTCGTATATATGAATGTTTCACCTTTTAATGAAACACGTTTCATCAGATTGCATTGCATCTAAGAGGTGTTCAAAATATTATGATGGATTATTCTCACAATGTGCAACAAAACTTTAAAGGTGAAAACTAACTGTGTGAAGAGTCAAATAGGAATTTTGTTCCATACTAACGCCTGATGAATATGTCTTACAATTAATTGAATGAAGTCACAAAACAATAATTGATGGGTTTCTTAAACCTCAGCACCTTACACTTAAAAAATAGTCTGACTAGCTTCGTAAACAACAACTTATTTCCACAAGCATAAAATATAACTCTCTAGTCTTATTATCATCCAATTTATAATACCCAGTTTTATTTCACTCTCTTCAACTCATTAATAAGTCCAAATTTTGCTCACAAAAAGAATCGTTTTCCAAGTGCTTTGACTGATACCACATCCAATAAGCATACTGCTTCAATTACACACAGTTCAAGAGTTTAAGATTTTCTAAACGAGTGTATACTGAAGAGCCTAGTTCTTGCCATATATGACTTTAATGAAGTTAGTTAACTTCTATAAAGAAAGATACAAAACATGAAAACCACTGGAATGTCAAGGAAATTGACTCTCAAAGTGCCAAAAGCAGATCAATATTGCTTACTTTTATTTAGAGGATTTTCCATCATTGATCTATAACAGGTGGAAAAATTTAAAAGAGTAAGTATGAATATCACAGCTGGAACTGTCATGGTGTTTCAAATCAAGAAGAAATGCCCAAAAGGAAAATTCAGGGAGCATCCTAGGCATAAATTCCAAACACATGAAACAACTCATAAATACCATTGAAAGCCTAGGGAATATTTAATTCTGAAAAAATTGTTTCACAATTTTTTTTATCAGATGATAAAGAAAACTTCTTGGGCAGTAATTTCAGTGATTATGACTCCATGTGTCTAGACATGCACCCTATAGTGCCCAAAAATTAAGTGAACACTGAAAGAAATTGTAAGTAAATTTTTTATTTTTATTCAGCACTAACGAATGGAAATTCACATTTATTATGGTGAAAACTTTAACAATGAGAATGAAGAACACAAAGACTGCAAAATTGTAAATTTAATGGCAAGTGTGTAACTGTTTTTGTTATACAACAGAAAATTACACTCCATTAATACATAAAAAAAAGACTTTATAATATATGAAGTTGTTCACATGTTAAGAAAAAACAAATGCTCCTTTACACAGTCACTAAGCACCACACCAAACAAAACTAGGAAATCCTGTAGGTACTATATAAAAATCTTGTTCTTCAATATCAGAGTGGAGGTATGATAGTGTAAGTTTGTCATCCTTAAGTCAAATCAAAAGAATTGAGAAAGCTTAACCATTGCAGAAGTACTGCTTAGAAAATTGATACTTAAGAATTTCATTTTCGTTTTAATAGTTTCATTAAATCTAATATGTACCAAAATGTTATAAATAACGATCTTGAAGTAAACTTACGTTACAGAAATTACTAAATTCTTAATGTTGGATTAAAGATTATGATCCTGCATATTCTACTGCATATCACCAGTCACCACACGCTACTGCTGCAATATTCGGCAAATAATTTGTTTTATCTGAATTAATGAACAGTGCACATCACGTGCCCAACCAGTCCCCAACCGCAGTAATATTTGGTAACATTTTCAACCTGCAAATGTCCACGTATGAGCACAGACTATATACTAGACCTCCTTCTTCCGTGTTACTACTTTCAGCGCTCCAAACGAAATTTTACACCAACTACTCTCAAGACTAGTTCTACAAGCGGCCGCAAGGGCGCGTAGAAGTTCCCGATTCCCTCCCCTTCCCCTTCTAGGTTCGGTACCACTACACCCTCTTCTAGGTACTGCACCCCCTTCCTCTTCTAGGTATTGTACCTCACTCCCACGTTCTAATACTACCTCATTTCATATTGTATTTAGCTGAAAATACTTTCCCTGCAAAAATTAACATTTGTGAATAGTGAACACAATGTATAACTCAAATATTTTACTGCACATTTGAAACAGAAAATGAAAACAGGACACAATTGACAGGAAATTTATACAAAGAAAATACTTGCTCTTAATTCTATTTATTCATAATAAGATTACATGACATTGTCACAGGAAATATACAATCCTTTATACAAAATACTAGCAAAAAGGAACTCATTTATGTACATCCACCAACTATTTGAAGGAATAAATAAATAAATGAGACTGATAAAGCAAGTCACATGAGAAACAAAGGAAGCAGATAAATTCATAAATGTGGTTCAATTTTATCAACTTTGTGGGGAAATGTCATCTCCACTGGTTGTATAGAAAGCAGTCAATGGAATGATAACTTTGTTTTAAGCTACAGTGGTGTATAAACCCCTCTGCTCCTTGTACAGTATATTTTCCATATATGTTATTGTTTCAGTGATGATAAAGTAAGTGACAAAAAGATAATGCAAGATTTACTATTGTTCAGTTGAAGTGCAAAAGTAAACCAATCTTTCTGCTTTCTCATTCAAAGAATCAAATGAGAGCAGAAAAAGTCTAGAAGACTTTCAATAGGGTGTCTTGAAAAGGTAGTAACAATAAAATGAAAAATAAATTAAGGCAATCAGCCAGTACCATTTAACAATAATGTACAAAGAAACAGTCTCAAGATTCGATTCTACAGGTTGAATATCAATCCATCAAGGAAATGGGGGAGGTCTGTCAACATGAGAATATCTGTGAGAAGACTGACTTTGCAATAAGAAATTCACAAAATTTGTACCAATGCCAATGTTGATTTTAAAGACAAGTTCATCGTAAAACCCTTTATACATCCATAGGATAACTAGATTTATACTAAATTTGTTTATACTTAATTAAAAATACTTGCAAAAAGCAACTCATTTATAAATATCCACCAACACTGGACCAATAATTAATAAATAAATAATTGAGCTGGATAAAGCAAAGGTCACATGAGAAACAAAGAAAGAAAATCCATAAACGTGATTTAATTTTATCATACTTGTGGGGTAACATGAAAAAAGTCCTGCCTCCTCAATAAGTTGTGTAGAAAGCAGTCAATGAAACAGCAGGTTTGTTTTAGTGGTACATAAAGCTATAGTGGTGTATAAATCCCTCTGTTTCTTGCACAGGGCAAAATACATTGAATAAATCTTATGAAGTATGCGTGATGTTGAAGCAATTGGCAAACAGTTAATGAAGATTGACTATCATTCAGTTGAAACATAAATCAAAAACTTAAAAAAATCATTCTGCCTTCTAATTGATATCAAATACTAAAATTAAAAAGCAGAACCAGTTCTACCTCCCTGAAATTAGTCTAAAAGACTTACGAGTATATGGTAGGGTATCTAGAAAAGGTAGTAACAAAATGAAAATCAGCCAGTGTCATCACTCCAAAAGCAATTGATAAAAGCAGAAAGATGAACCATTAAGAATAATCTACAAAGAAACCATCTCATAAGATTTACAGGTTGAATATCTATTCATCTGACAAATGAGTAAGGCTTGTCCATCCAAGAAGTACAGCTTTCACTTGAGAGAAAGTGTTCACGTTAAGAATTTCATTTAAAATTCCCATGTTGATTTTTAAATACATTTTCTAGTAGCACTTAATACTTCAAAAGGATAATAATATTACCCCGCCCGCATCCTCGCCCCCCAGGGGGCTTACATCTAGTAAGTACGGGTTTGGCAAACACGGGACCCCGAGCTGAGTCTGGCATTACTTCCACTTACTTGTGTAAGGCTCCTTCCTTTCTCTTTTCTGACCTCCCTTGGTCACATCTTGTTCTTTTCGATCCCGACGCTATTACGGCTAGGGTATCTTTCATTTTCCTCATTCCTCTCATTTTTTGTCCCCCCTTATTCTTTGTTCCCCCTCATGTTATGTGCCCCCTCATTATTTGCCCCCCCCTCCATTTGATGTTTTGATGCATGTTGTGAGATATGTTTTGGTGTGTTGTAGATCAGGAGGGTTTTTAGTGGGTAGGGTTGAATCATTCGGCGAGTCTCACACGCGGGGAGTCATGTTGGCTCTACCTAGTGCGTAACTGCATTTTCCCTACCTGTACAAGTTTTTCGGGCTCCAATGACCTTTGATGTCGACATGAGCCGTAAAGCAAAACAGAAAGATAGTTTAACACGTAACATTAACATTTACCAAAAATAAAACTTATCACAGGTACAAATAGCACTTAAAAAGAGATCTTTTTATGAACATCCATTTTTTAAATTATTCTTACCTAACAGACACAAGTACGGTATCAATACAAATGAATTATTCACACAGGAATATAATTATAATCTTTCATTTTAACTAGGTACTACTTCTTTTAACATTTGTTTTAAAATGAAAATTTAATTGTGATTCTGTTAATGAACTTCCTCCTAAGTAACCCTCCTCACTTCTCAAACTTTGATACAGTCTAGGTGAATTATTAAAATTATTATCAGAAAAAATTCTTGCGGTTTGGCCAATTATTTATTTTTTACTTTTCCAACGTTTCGGTTACGAAAACTCACAACTTCGAACTTCTGTTTGCTTCACGGTGGTTCGACTTCACTTCAAGCGACGATAACTAGTCAATAGGAATGTAATCTGTGATCCCGCACCCGCTCCAGTCGAGTTAGATCCGCAACCGTTCATGTAGAGCGCACAGTCGTCGTCATAGACAGAGCCATCTACTGGGAGGGTTACAGGTTACTTCAAAACAAGCTTCCAAGTCAGTTCCAAGTCCTCCTATAATGATAGAAACCGAGTGACAACTCACCCAATACGAACCTGCTGCTACCTATTGTGCACAATCTCAAACATAACATGTAGCGCTATCTAGGCCCGCCTTACCCAGTTACTTCGAACTTTTGACACTTTATCACTATCCAGTTTCCATAGCCTGATCCTTAGCACTGTAGTAAACGTAGGCCGCAGCAACCCAACAGGAAATATTATTTACTACCACGTAAATGCGCGTGAAAGACGAAATACAAAACGTGAAGTATACAAAGTTAATATAATCAATAAAAATTGCATAACTTGTATGTAATTATTGTTTTGGTAAACACCAACTAGAATCATAAATACCTACAATATCAATGCGAGTATATAATATGAAGAAAAAAAATTAAAGTGTTACAATACTTGCTATCCCATAAAACTCAAGTTAGTTAATGTAAACTAGTGGTACCCACAGGGGGGGGGGAGTCGTGACACAAACTGCTTCATGGAAGAAAAAAATTTGGGGGCGGGGGAAGGGGTCGAAAAATTGAGTTTTTTGGGGGGGATTTTAGAACATTAAATAGTCAAATAATAAATATAGTTTTAAAAATAGCATATGTTAAAATAAAAATCATAACGATGTCGTATTAATTTTTGAACTTTACGGACAGTTTAACACGATAAATAATTTCAATTCATTTGAAACTGATGAATAAATAGTAAGTCATGAAGAGCTGAGATCTAGATCGCTGAATAAGCAGACATGAGCTAGGGATAAGGGTAGGGGGGTCACCTCTTGTGTATCGAAAGATCGGGAGACTCATCGCCTCGCTTAAGCGAAGATGTGGTAACAGATACGTGTCTCTATATCTTGCACTGAATGTTCATTGCATTGTAAGATTACACAAGAGATGGCCGATCTAGAAAACAGCATTGCACTGAATGTTCATTGCTTTCACTTCTGTGTATTAGTTTACTGTGCGTGATCAAGGTCGGAGCTCAATTTTGTATCTCGTCTTTTTTCCATGTATCGCCGTTCGGGAGCCTGCGTGTTTTTGTTATAGTGCTTTATCCAATTTGAGATAAATTAACCAATTTTTACTGTTGACAATAGTTTTTCGTTTCTTGTGAGTGATAAACCCTTGGATATAAGTGGATAGAACTTTGCCAAAAAATATTTGAAATTAATGTGATAAACAAAATATCTGAAGTTATGCGCAGCGGTAGTGGATCTTCTAAGTCGTAGTCTGGGAAAGCGTCATGCGCTGGTTGAGAATTACTGCGTGCGATTTAAGGTAAGAAAAGAGGTGAAAGAAAAACTGTCGTTTCTCGGATTGTTCTTTGATATTGGTTTCTTTATTGTTAATTTCGTTCACGAATATTTGTAGTCGCGCACACCTATACTCTTTACAAATTATACTAGATTTTTTAGGATTTTCATGACCTACGTTTCTTAAAATTGAGTGACAAATCTGCTAATTGTCTCATTGTTCTCTTTATATATCTTACAAGTGAAGAAGGGGACATGTATCTGAGGTGCTTATCCAGTGAAATAATCCGATGAAATGTAAGAAACATCGAAATCTCAGTTTAGCGTATATGAATATATATGGAATCTGAGTATGAGGCTTTGAAATTTAAAAAAATTCAAACTCTGTTCTTGTACTATCCTAATTTTAGCTGCTGAAATATAAATTAAAGTCTTGATATGTATTGTGACCTCATTTAAATTTATCCTTTATCAGTGGATATGAGTGATGAACATTCTTTTTACTTTCTCATATAAGTGGTCTACAGTCTAACAAAAAAAAAATCGCGAGATTTTGACGGAAATATTCGTTTTTAGTGTCTCTGATACCGAATTTGTTTTAATACTTCGTGCGTAATACTGTATAGTCTGTAAAATTTCGGAAGGCGGCTGACTACCTTCCTCACTGACACCACTTTTTCATTCCCATTTGCTCTCTGACACGAAACATCCTTAACCTTTGCGGTCGCAATGATTCACCTACTGGATATTTCTTAGTGTAAACTATTATTTACCACGCATGTAAAAGACAAAAATAGTTTTATTCTGGAGTCTGCGCTAAATTTCTCGAAAAATTGTACCAAACAATTGTCATTTTCAAGCAATCACTTTATTTTATACGCAGAAGATTAAACTGCTGTTGTCAACGTCAATATAGAATGCATGAAAACGGTAGCTTTTTTCTTTGTTAAGTTGGTTTGCGTACTATATAGATAAGAGTCTTAAAAGAATATAAGAAAGCATGTGCACTGGTTTTGCAAACATATTTTAATTTCGAGTTAGGGTAAATAAGAGGGATAAAGTTGTAAAATTTTTCTACATTTTTGGAATATGATTTGGAAGAGAGTAGAGGCGAAGGGAAGTTGTTGTTGTTGTGTTTTTGGTGGGGGGGGTCTGCGTCATAGGGTTTAGGGGTGGTCACCTCTGTATAAACAAATACATGGATAACACAATGGATCAGAATTTACTCCAAAGCCAAACGTCATTTATCTTTCAAAAGTCATCCGAATTTCATTATTATTTCAGAGAATGTATAAGACCATTCTTAGGAAAATGGTATATGGGAAATGACATGCACATACTAGAATCGAATAACCGAACCCAAACCATGTGGGCTATAGTTAAAAATTACACATCCTCTTCAGAAAATCGCCAAGGAAACATTTCCCTACTAGACGATGGCAAAACCGTATCAAATCCAAAGGATATTGCAATTTTTTTTTCATTCTTATCTCTCAGAAATAGGTAAAATCAGTAACTCAAAATCTATGTCCAAATTCATCCACACACGTACAGTATTCATGTTCATATCCGACACTAACGCTTATAAAGTTATGAGAGTTATCAGTTAATTTAAAAAATCAATTCTCAACAGTGTTAGATGATATGCGTGAATTTATAGTAAATATTTATAGTATCTTCCTTTCGTGTAATATTAAATACATTCGGTCATATTTTCAATAGCTCCTTGTCAGAAAGCGTGTTTCCTTTTCAGAAGACATATTCAAGAAAGCTAAAGTGAAACCATTACACAAGAAAGAAAATAAATGTGGTGTTGGAAACTATCAACCCGTGTCCCTTTTGCCTACTTTCTCAAAAATCCTGGAAAAACTTTTCTATGGGTGATTTTATACTTATCTCATAATAATGTTCTCTAACACGATCAGCATGTTTCAGAAAATCCCTTTCAGCGAATAGCGCCATGGTCCCTTTTTATATGATATAACCTATTCTCTTGACCGTGTAGATAATCCTCANTGAGCGCGTAGAGCTCAAGGTCCCGGGTTCGAATCCCGGTCCCGTCTACCATTTTCATTCGACGTAACATGATTAATCTGTTACCTGGCGGTGAGGTTCACCGCAATCTAAGAGATTTCTATTTTTGTGAATCCTCAAGGTATTTTACTTGATTTATCGGAGACCCTCGAGTGTAATAGATTACGGAATTCTTCTCTCAAAACTGCATTCATACGGCATTTGTGAATAGGGGCATCAATAACTAACTTCCTCTTTGAAAGATAGACATCAGTAAGTTAAAATTTCTCATGTTGAAAAGAAAGTATTTCAACATTATATTTCAGAAACAAACATTATATTTGGTTTCATTCAAATCGTCTCATCGTTAATACTGATATAACAGCATCTATACTATTTTGAAATAATAATAATAATAATAATAATAATAATAATAATAATAATAATAATAATAATAATAATAATAATAATAATAATACGTTCCATTATTCCTAGGAGGAACATAGGGAATCAATTGCCTTCCAGTGAACTCCGTCGCTTGCATCAACTTTTATTCATTTAATAGTTTTTCCATATTCTTTTTCAACTGATCTTTTTCATGTGTTGCGTAGTCTTCCATGTGGTCTGAATCCTTGCTAGTTCTATTCCAAAGCATTGGGGGAATTTAATCCTGTCCTTTTCTCAGGGTTTGTCCAATCCAGTTGAATTTCACATCCATTTATTTTGCTTCTCTCCACAGTTCTTCATTGCTGATAGTGTTGGGCCACCAGCTTTTCAATATGAACCTTAATCACCTATTAATGAATATCTGTAATTTTTTTTGACTTCCACCGAGACCATCCACGTTTCACGTCCATAAAGATGGACAGTCTTGATACATACATTAAAATTTTTGATTTTTGTGTTAATGTTTGTTGCTTGTCAGATATTTCTTAGCTTGGAAAAGGCACCTCTAACTTTTTGAACTCTTGCGCAAACGTCTCGAGATGTGCCACCATCTTTGGAGATACAGCTACCAAGATAGGTAAAATATTCTACACTTTCTATTGTTTCACCTCCCAATGATATAGGCGTTTGGTTTCTAGCTTCAACCCGCAACTCTTTTGTTTTTCTCGTATTTATCTTTAAATTGTATTTTGCGGACTCGATCTCTAGAGCTTCAGCTTTCTCTTGAAAATGTTCCCAGGAGAGTGAAAGAAAGCATATGTCATCAGTGTAGACTAAATAACGTGTAACGCAATTTCGTAATAGTGTAACAAAATCTCTTCCTCCTACATATCTTTTGATAAACAGAACCCTGATAAGAACTGTCAAGTTAACGAAATATTTAGAGCTTCATATCCAGGACAACGTCATATGAAATTATCGCATTGATAATCTGAATTCTAAAAAAGGCAAATTGTATGCATTCCGAATTTTAGTCAAGATTATAAGTCAATTCGTTTCTCTCTACGTGTATTTCGCAAATGTTTACTCTTAATTACGATACGGCATATCTTTTGGGGTCAATCCGCTCAGAGCATTCAAACTTTTAGGATCCAAAAGAGCATAGTTTGGATTATATGTAAATCTCACCGCTGCAATGCATGTAAACTTTTATTTAGAGAAATAAATCTTCTCCCTCTCCCTTGCATATACATTTATGAAGTAGGCGTGTTTGTTTAGACAGAATTTTAGAACCTCACCCCTGCTTTAGAAGAAACAGTCTATACTCCCCGCAGCCAAAGAAAAGTAATGAGGGAGGAGCCTTAAGACCACGTGAAAGTTGAGGTGCTAATTCCAGCATTGCGAGATTGCCGACTCTTTCTGTCGCTGTAGACATGTGGGCGTTTTATTTGTGTCAGCAGAATTTTACGTGCCCACACCAACCGCTTCGCAGAGAAAAGAGAGTGAACTGAGGTCAACGCTGAAAGAAAATACTCTACTTTTGTTCATCTTCCATTGAGAATTCAAAGAAATGACTAGCCTTGAGCCGTATTCTTTTTTCTGTGGACCATTATTTTTTATTTTTTTATAATTAGTTTTAGTTAAATTTTGTCTTTGGGTTAAATACTGAATTTTATTTTTGAATTGAACATCTCTAGAAACACATTTTAACTTTGAATAAATTTACTATCCACTTATTTCTTTGTCAATAATTACTTTACATGAATTCACTGGTTCGTATTTTGTCAGTAAATCTGACTTTCATTCAATGTCATTTGTAATTCCTGTAGTCGTGTCTAATTCAAATGAATATTAGTGTTTATTTCATGATGTTTTAGCCTTGAAAATATTATGTGCATCTTTTTCTTATTGTTTTATGTCGTAAAGATACACAATATTCTACCATTAACTATATAAAGTAATTTAGCATCTTCAATGGTAGTTATAGTATAACCTACAATTTCTCTAATAGTTGTCCGATTCAAATGACACAAACACTGAATCATTTATAAAATTACTACAACATAAATGGAAATTATTTTGTTTGTTAAAATATTGATTCATATATTTTCCATTAATGAAGAAGGTTCATCGCTGAACCGACAGTTATCGATATGCCAGCAGTGACGGTCGGCGGGCTTGATCTGACCTTTGGTCGATAGGACACACGATATTTCTGAAGTTAGCTTTTCCACGGGTTAAAACAATCTATGTGTGGGTGCCTCTACGTGCTGTCTGAAATGGCTATTAGACCCCCTGCCCCGCAGCAGACATATGACAAAACAGTTGACATTTGACAACAAAGTTCAACAAAGTTCAATTATGGCATTATGGCAGTTTATTTCAATTTATATAAAAACTAGTTGCACGTTTTACCATAAAGACACAATTTTGAATAATTTATATTATTCGTAAACTGTTTAAGACGTTATAATGCACCCAGTCTGCAAATTAGATTTCAGTAGCTTCCATCTGCTTTCTGTCTCACTCCTCATTTCTTCGGAAATGCATGTATGTAACTCGCTCAATACGCTTTCGTCCCGATCATGTGTGGTGATGCATTTCACACTTTTTCATGACATCATGGACGTTAAAGACTGTGTGCGACCCAATTGCTCTTCTAACATCGTGTATTATCTCTTTGCAAAGGTGAAATATCTAGTAGGTAGAAGCAATTGCTACACGAATTTCACTCAGCGGTCTTATGTCCGAAGGGGAAAACGAAGTTTGTTGTCTCTCTCTCTCTCTCACATTGACTTGGGTTGGGGAACTCCATTCCTCTCTCTGACTGCTGACTGCTGCACACACAAACCACTGCTACCTTCCTTCCTCAAAGCGGGTGTGCAAGAAAGAGGGCGACATCTCACAGTTTCTTCAGTCTCATGTTATCACGGAAATCCTGCAGCAGAGACTGCGGAGTCTATTTACATCAATGCCTCCCCCCCCCCACCAACAGAATTTAAAATCTCTGGAATCAGGAAAAAAACGTGAACGTTCCTCTTTAATATTTTTTATTTTATTTATTCTCTTTTGGCGTGGTTCAGTCCAAGGGGCGTGCTCTTCCACCTTACCGTTGAACTTGGGAGAGGGAATTGGGAAGAATAGTTGTTGGTTTGACAGGAAAGTCATGGTGCCGAACCGACATGTATCTGGAGGGAAACACCAGCTGAAAACCTCACCTAACACGGGCAAGGTTTGAGCCCAGATTGTAGAAGAGAAGACGCTACCACTAGACTACCACTGTGGGTGGTTAAAACAGTAGTTGGCTAAGCCAATGGCCTTTGCACTGTTAAAGATGGAAAGAATCGATTCCGTTCCAGTACCGTTGTCGATTGATACTTTCTTTACTCCACAATATAATAATAGAAAATGGTTTACCAGAACAAAACAATTATTGGACTACTAACAGAACACGTAAATATGGAAGACTATTTAGTGTGAGTTCGAAAGAAAACGTATGTGAAGACGAGACAATGGGACTGTGGAACACATAGTGTTGAATTATAACTTGTATAATGATGAAATAGCCAATTATGTAGCGAAATTAATAAAACGGAGAATACCACGTCACAAAGTGATAAGAAACCAAAAGAATTCAAAAACTTCTGGGACGACGTCTTAAAAATATGTGATATCAGAGACATAATAAAATGGCAGATGTGAGAGCAGTGGTAGACAATTGCACACACCCACGCTGGTGGAGACGGACGCCTCCAGAATTGGCGAAGGAGTGCTATCCAAGAGAGATGAAGATAAAATATTTTCCATTTAATGACTATGTTAAATACGTGGAACACTACAAAGAAATAACAAGTGCTTTTCTCAGGGACACAAATTATCTTTGCCAGTGGACACAGTTATGCCTTCTCCTATGCAAGCGACAAACGCGTGCGACAACTTTCGGCTACAAAAGTTGCGCAGCATCACCAGGAAAGAGGGTCCGTGAAGTTAGAGTTCTTTATAGAGCAGAGAGGCGACAACTTGAACTAAATTCCAAGGGGGACTTCGGCGGATCGTCTGAGCGAGCATCATTATCTAATAGGCATATAACGTGAACTAAATGGCCGCCATTTGTTATTGTTTACGTTGGTTTTCTTTGCAAAGTGAACAAAATAGCTGTCACCCAACAGGACGTTAACTTTCGGTTAAATACCTGTTAACTTTCAAAACCTATTGACATTATTATGAATAAAAATTAACTTTTTTCCTGAAATGCTAATATTTCGTACTATTTCATCGCACTTTCGTGCGTTTTTAAATATTAAAGAAACTAATGTATTATGAATAGTCAATGCTGAAGTTATTTTGTAAATAACAAAAACTGTTGAAATTAACCACGGTGTAGAGATTTAGTTTTTACTACCTATTGTTTACTACCAAATCTATTTAATTTTTATGTAGTCTTAGTGGTGAGTTTTACTATGTATATGAGCTTTATTACAAGAAATTCTTTATCCTGTAAACGACTTTTTAAATTACCTGCTGTAAAAATTAATTGCAGTTATTACAATCCATGTGTATATAAATGCTGTTCATTTTCTTGTATACAAATGTACGGTTTTATACTGATTTCCTTGGTATATGCACTCTGTACCTTCAAAGTAAGAGTAAGATTACTATTCCCATGAGATTTAAAAAAACCGCCCCTACACTTTTTTACTTTTTTTATTTTGTTTTTTGTCGCACTATGTTGCTATTAATATAATATTATGCTTCTATTCTAATTACTTTATTATACTTCTTCATTTAGATTTGTAATTAATATTATATTTTCTCATCAGTTTTGTAGTTAAGGACTTTATATTTTGTAAATATTGTATTTATATTACTTTGTAACATACGTCATCAAGCATTTTTACCTCTCGAGAATAGTACCCATGTTGTACTGACGAAGTGTAACGAACTCTAGTCAGACGACATCACGAAGAAATGTCAACACCTACTTGATACTACTGCATTTTATTGTTTACATACGATAATCTCTCGTATGATCAAGTAGGTCGTGCGAAATGTAGCGTCTGACACGCGACAAAACACAAGCAAATTTGAAGTCAAAGCATCGTCGAATGTAGTGCTTGTAGCGGTTGAGTGACGCTGTCGCTCACGCAGGACAGTCGCGCCACTACAAATATGTCTGAATATCCTTTCTTTGTTATTACGCAAACAATTTTCTCTGCTGTGATTTGAAATATATGTGACTCTGTTCACAAATATTTATAGTTCGAGTGTATTAAACATTTTCATATGGTTTATTTAGAATTTGTATTATGTAATACAAAAATAACTAAAGGAATAATATTGTGCATATTTTATACAATGCTAATTACATAAATACATGTGTGACGAATTATTCGTAATCTTATTGGTTATGTTTTTTGATAACACAAAACAAAAATACGAAACAACAATCTAGAAAAAACTATTGTGCTTCGTGATTCTCCCTCAACCCAACGAAAATTTGAAATGACGCCCCTAGTCAACGGCTACATTGTGAAACTCAACGGCTATATTTTCGAAAACGTTCCTGTGTTGAGGCTGATAAAATGTATCGCTGAGTTGTCTTTTTTAACTTTTCCTGCAGAATCTGCGAATTTTGAACATCTTGGCCTATCCGTCTTTGCTCTTTGGGGTGGACACACAAACACGCAGTTTTTGAAAACACTATTTATATATATTCATCCTTTATTACACACCTACATCTCTTATAAAACTGGAATTAGAATATAGGTATATCACTTTAAATTATCATTATCAACCTCTCCTGGTTCAAACACGGAATGCTTACTTTTAGAATTTTCCCCTTTATCCATTGCGTTTCACACGGTCTTGGTGGAAATCCTCTTCCTTGACTGCAACTACAATAACTTCCAGAAGACAGGTGTAAATTTGTAGATTATTATATCGAATTTCCATAATAAAACATAAATCAAATATCTATATTATTCTCTGTGTCATGAAAAGTATTGATGATATAAAGGCATTTTCTCATAAATTAAAGTTCATTCAAGAACAGTACATGTTTTCATCAGTGTTTAATTTAAATTTCGTTCAAGCCCTGTTAAGTAAAGAAACTACTTTTCTATTTAAAACTTCTGCATAAAATAGTTCGGAAATGGTGATAATATCGATCCAAAAATATATATTGATTTTCATCGGTTCATGTTCTCTGCTTTTGTTGAGTCGGATGGTTTGGGTGCAGACTTACTTCCACTGCATTCTTTGGTTCCTTCTGCTTGTCCATCGCATTTCCCTCCAGTGCACGGCTTCATTTTCTTGCACTTGTTTCCCATCATTGGTTGCAAATAATGCGTATATACGAATGGTTTAAAGGAAGATTTTCTCTCCAAATTTCATTGTGATTTCAGGTGGTGGTGACACGTTCGTGTTTCCACCATTCGCAGATGGCTTTGGTAAGATTATTTAGAGGATAATTTCATAGAACTTGAATATTTCGAACTTGAATACATAACAAAAGCATAATGAACATATAATACAGAACCGTTGGTGAAATGGATGAATTAGAGTATGGCAATAACTCACTTCGATTTTGACAAAATGTTTGTAAAATTGGCTTTGAAATTCTTATTGTCCAAACTATCGATAAATATCTCATCTCCATTATGTTCAGTTCAATAATGTAATTCAATTGCAAATTTCTACCAGCCATACGTTTTAACAACTTAATGCCATCACAGTCACAGGTCCCTACTAAAATCATTATTATATCAATGAATGTTGCAACATAATTCGGCATAAATGAAGTAGAAAACGTAAAAGTTAATTGTACCAATAAATCGAAATGAAGTTATTTTTCCATCAAGATTAAAGTGTTTTTACTTTTAGTTGAAAATAAGAAAAGCGAGTGAAAGTTTTTTGTTTTTTTTGCCTTTTTGTAGTAATACTAAAAGGGAATGTAGATTATCAATTTGTAGTTTAATTTGAACTATGCAACCATTTTTAAACCTCGTAGGAGTGAAAAACGGAAAGTGCCAACCTTTCTCCTTGTTTACCATACCCACACGCACGTGTATCTTAAATGATTTTAAATATACATCATAATAAACAGAAAAGCATGAATTTTGTGACTACAAATGTTATTTCTGAACTCATGACTAATTTCTAGTAAAAATGTGACTCATAAACATTGTTGGTATGGTGTAAGAAAATTCGAATTATTAATCCCTTCTTTACCGATTGAACAAAAATGATAACTTTAACCTCCTACTTTTACTGTTTGAATTCGCGCCTTGTATAATCTCAACAGATTGAAACGAATCCTTTACATACAAATTCCTTGTAGATGGGAATAGGACTTAAGCTTGGTTATGATTGGACATTAAAAATTAAGAGAAGAGACTAAACTCCAGAAAGTAGCAGTTACTATTTTTTATTATAAGTATTATAAGACTTCACTCTATCAAATTTAACTTTCTTACGAGGCGCCGATTCAAAGATCCTAAAGAATGCATTCCAAAGACCCAAAAAAAATTGTAATAATTTTTTATAAAAATTTGCACAAGGTTTAATTACAATGACATTTTATTGTAATAAAACCTTGTAAAAATTTAAAATGTGTTTGATAATCAACTCATATTTGGAAAAGAGCAAAAATATTATCAAGTTAATTTTAAAACAGTTTTGTCTCCGATAATGGTCATATGTTTCCTTTGTGAGAGTCCTCTGCAGCCTTTATGAAACATGGTTTACTGGAAGCCACGAAGCACGATCAAGGAATAAATTTCCAACGAAAGACCAGGTATGTAACTAAGTTCAGTTTTTGAAATTGCTTTTCATATAATTCTATTTTCCTAGGTGTGCGGCGATGTGAAACTGGTAGAATACTCGATCATAAAAGTCTGGAAAAACATTCGGTAGTTGTAATACAGTTACTTGAATAATTTATCAGAAGAAAGATGGAAATATCCCACGTATTATTTGATTTCTTTAATCACTTCCAGAAAATGACTTCAAATAATAAATGACTGAACGCCAAAAATATTTTATCAGTTGATGAATAAAGAAACTTTTGAACTGTTTAATTAATTACTATGTTATAATAGCTTTTGCGCATGAATTGAATACCTCAAAACGATTGTTATGTTTATACTGAGAATGAGTTATCATAATGCACACGCAGACAGTGTTGTTGCCAAGATACCCATTATTCCGTCGGATCAAAACAACAAAATGAAGGCTAATGAAACCTTCTCCGTAGAGGAATGCTGCAAAGTCAGCAAAAAGTCTCCTTCGTGTAAAGGTGTAAATGCTTTTTATAAGCTTTCTGCAACAGAGTCTACGCAAAGTAGTAGCTTTGAAACATTACCTCCGATCTCACATATAACTTTCCCTAAGTTTAAGCACAATCATAGAAGGCACCATGAGACACGGAAAGGTGACGAAGAACTGGAGAGGGAGATGGAGCTTTGGATGCTGTATCGGAAGTGGCAGAATACTTATAAGAGGAAAGGCGCTGCAAGGGACCTAGAAACTGTGAGTCGGAAGCAAGGACATCAAATAGGTATCGAAATGAATTTCATGGGCATTTCGCCGAATAGGGAATGGGGTGTATACCCCTTATGTACAGGTGCGATTTACAAAATCCAAACCAGTTAAAATGAAACACTAATTTTGCCTATATCTACAGAAAAAAAATTGAAGTTTAGGTTATATGATGTTCAGACCACATCAAACGGGACACGACGATGATAACAATGATGTCATAGAATTGACTTAACGCTCTTCATAAACTTTACAAAATAACCCTTGAAATGTTTTTAGTCTTACTTGGATTGCTTAAAAATTTTCTCAAATTTAAAAAAGAAATAATTATTGTTAAAATAGGGCTCAAAATTTGTTTCTACGCGCTACGGCAATTAATGATTTATTTATGGTGAAAATTTAAATTCTTTTGAGATTTATAAACACGAATACTGTTATAAAATAAAATATATTTGCGTATGTAATTGGTTAAAAGAAACAATTTTTCGATTAAATATTTTTCTTTGATACTAAAATATTTCAATGCTTAGCTTGACTGTTTATTAGGGAGATTAAAAGTACTAGCCAACAGGATGGTTCAATTATAAAGACAAGCTGTAAATGAATCTTGGAATTCACATCCAATGTACCAGTAATCTATAATATTTTTAAATGATACGTAATCGAATTTACATTTATAGGAACATAAGTATAATATCTTTTCGTATATTCCGGAAACACGACTCAATTTGGTATATCAGACCAAAAGGGTCAATGTTCAAAACTATATTTTTCAAAATTGTAAATTGAAGTTGAATTAAATTGATAAAACGCGTTATTAAACTTAATTTACGACAGGAAAGATTTCTATTCTATGATTTCTAGAACCACGATCTAGTAAAATTATTTTTAATTTTTTTCGAACCTAAGTATACAATATTCTCGTGTTTAATTTTTGGTTCAAATTTTCCAGAAAATATTTTATAGAGTAAGTTGCGGGCGTACTAGAAGGATATTATTGTATAAAAAAGAGACTTTGCGGTTTATAATAAACCCCCTGCTCTCTATATTTTCTTTTGTCTGTAAATGATTTATTTTTGCAGGTGAAGGCTGGAGAATACAATGTCAAGATACCTGTGTCTCCACTTCCATACTGCTCCTCTTCCTCTTCCACATCATGCGCAACCTCTTTCATGGACTGGGAGACCAAACAGTATGACGACTTACAATCCTCAGGGTATGATTGTAAATTCCAGAAAAATATTTGAAATAGCTCTTCTCTATCATAAATACCATCTTTCCTGGTAAATAAATACGCCACATTATTTTGGGATAACCAAATCATTTCAGATAGTACTGTAGATCATAACAAGTCAAACATATATTGACAAATACGAAAGAAAACAATTGTAATTGATGTACGTGTTCCTTCCACTGTCGATTTGAAAAAAGAGAGCACACATATTTTGAAATGAAAGAACCTTTGTTCTTATTCTAATGAAGTCTTGGAGTAACAGGAGACCATTGCATGAATCTTGGAAACAAATAAAACAGTAAGGATGTTCAGTGCTAACAAAAATTAGTCTAACTAATTGCTGTTGGGCTGTTCAGTTTGTTAGCGTCTTCGAGATGTTGCAGGACGTTTCGGCTGCAGCATGACAGTGGTACCAATAGGACAGTCCAGCATAAATAATAAATAAATTTATTGTCAAAAAACAGTACAAACTGCGTATGACCACGTGGAGGGAAAAAAAACTAATTTACTCTCCGGAAGCAAGCAAGGGACCATCCCATCAATTCCGATCAAGGGCCCTAAGGCAGAGGCGGATTCAAAAAATTCAGCAAAAATTCCTAGATAAGATAAAAAGTTAGCTGCGAGTTATAATACTAATAGAATGTCAATATGTTTGTAATTTTAAGCAAAAAATTACATGTAAGTTATTATCGAACTATAGATTATTCTGAGTATAGTGCTTAAAAATTGAAATAACACTAAATTCACGATTTATTGTTACAATAGACCCGCCCCTAGACAAAGCCTAGAGAACCTGTATGATAAATCCGCCTCTACCCGAAGGAAAACCGGAGAAAAACCCGGGCCAGGATGGGGCTACAGAATTTATGTACACATAAAACTAAATTAATATGAGCCATAAGACAACACAATCATCATACGACATGTCGCATCATACGACATTTAAGAAGTGCCATCTACAGTTGTCCGTACAGCAGTCGCGCCGCGTTATTTGTTTCCTATAGGTGCGTCCTATATAGTATTCAGCTGCAAACCCATATTTATCTCCGAAGCTGACGCCCAACCGTTACAACTTTCTGCTGTCGCCAAATAGATGTCAATAAGCATCGGATTGTTAATAGATCTAATCATTACATACAAGATATTTTTCAAGGAGGTAGAGTTTTCACCTTCAAGAAACCGGGATTCAGAAGCAAGTGCCGGTGTATGGTCATGACTCAACATGAATGTTTTGGTTCTCATAAGTTTTCTGAACAAGGATCTTATCATCCTGAGAACAGATGGCGACAGTCAGCCAACGATTAGGGTTGGGACAAATTTCAAGGTCACAATATATATTCTGAATGTGCACAATATATATTGTCTTTAGAGTGCAATTAAACAGAGTGGTGTCTTGATATAGAAAAGAAACAAGGTAACAGAATCATCGACGACAGCTTCAGCTTCTTCTTCTTCTTCTTCTTCTTCTTCTTCTTCTTCTTCTTCTTGCTGTTAAAGAAAACAAGAAGAAATAAGAAATCTGTTAACAATGACGCAACATAGTTTGGTGTTAGATCAAGTTTACGATTTTAGAACTCTTTTTCGTTTTTAGGTTCCATTTTTATTCTACGAATATTTCAACTCAACTCGGGATTTTACAAGTGTTCAATAAAGTTGAATTTCTGAATCGAAGGTTTTATATCATCATTCGAATGGAAAATTATAAACCGCTTGATTATACCTTAAACCTTACTGAAAATGGGCGACCTTACTGAAAATGGAAAAATTCTCCTTTGACATCCAATTTCAAAACAATAGGACACAAAAAATTGGCACTTAATATACGTTTTTATTCGGGGGTGTAGTGCCAAATTTGGCAGAGTAGACTTGTCATGACAGTTAAGTTAATAAGACCATAGCGGAAGATGTGAATTATATCTTGATATAGAATTCCCATTCTTTCGCCATCAGTACCTGCGGTGCGTGAGTCTTCCTATACTTTTAAACACATCAAGGCTGTTTTCGAACTTGTCAGAAGTACACAAACAGAGACTGCCACATATATTTAAGAACAGTTCGGAAAGGAGCACCATTCTCTCGACCAAAGCATGACGGTTTTCACTCGGTCCCGCTCAACTACACTTTCCTCCTATTTTAATTAGATAACTTTTGTTCTTCGTTAATATTGTATTATCCGTGGTAATAATTTTGGGTGCGAGGTACTCTGCTTACGCCACCGTGTGCGCGCATCGCTCCCCGATATTTAGAGGTAATTTTAAGTTCATACCTTTGTATGAGACAATGTACAAACGTGCTGTACTTTGTAGGTACGTTTTTAAGGTAGATACGTGTATCGTAACTTGGAGGACTGGTCGCGCGACACGTTCAAGAGTAAGTAGATGGCACCTATTTTTCAGACAAATTAACAAGTCGTTCATACAAATCGCTCATATTTCTACGCAAGTGTCAACGTACTTTTAAAAGCACGTGGAAAAAGATGACAGCATACGCGTTAGGTTGAGATTTATTGAATCAATGTTAGATGGAATTGTATTTCTCTCTGGTGGAATAGAATTGGGTAACTTCCACAAGAACTTACCACATCTAAGGAGTCACACAATATGATCGTATCAATCAATAATTTTTTTGTGTATCATAAAATCGTATGAAATTGTTAGCAGCGAAACGATAGAGACTAATATTGACGCCTAAAAGCTTTGAATTGGATGTACTCGTACCTAGCCAAGGCGTACATGTCTTTTTTATATTTGAGACAATCTCATTCCTCCAGTTTCCTTTATCATTTTCAAATGAATGAATTAAATGTATGTATATTTTCATTAGTTATTGCCGTTCAAAAATCAAAGGATAAGTTAAAATATAAAACTGTTAAAATATATTATTTGTAGTGTCTGTTTTTTTAACTGATAAAAGATATTTGAATGTTCAGGTATGGTACTCCAACATATGATCCGGAATGCATTAAGCGCCGCCCCAACTACAAACGAATTTGGAAGGAAAAGGATAAGGATAAAGATGTGGATAAGGACAAAGAAAAGGATTCGGAGAAGGAAAAAGATAAGGAAAAGGAAAAAGATAAGGAAAAGGACAAAGATAAGGAAAAGGACAAAGATAAGGAAAAGGACAAAGATAAGGAAAAGGACAAAGATAAGGAAAAGGACAAAGATAAGGAAAAGGACAAAGATAAGGAAAAGGACAAAGATAAGGAAAAGGACAAAGATAAGGAAAAGGACAAAGATAAGGAAAAGGACAAAGATAAGGAAAAGGACAAAGATAAGGAAAAGGACAAAGATAAGGAAAAGGACAAAGATAAGGAAAAGGACAAAGATAAGGAAAAGGACAAAGATAAGGAAAAGGACAAAGATAAGGAAAAGGACAAAGATAAGGAAAAGGACAAAGATAAGGAAAAGGACAAAGATAAGGAAAAGGACAAAGATAAGGAAAAGGACAAAGATAAGGAAAAGGACAAAGATAAGGAAAAGGACAAAGATAAGGAAAAGGACAAAGATAAGGAAAAGGACAAAGATAAGGAAAAGGACAAAGATAAGGAAAAGGACAAAGATAAGGAAAAGGACAAAGATAAGGAAAAGGACAAAGATAAGGAAAAGGACAAAGATAAGGAAAAGGACAAAGATAAGGAAAAGGACAAAGATAAGGAAAAGGACAAAGATAAGGAAAAGGACAAAGATAAGGAAAAGGACAAAGATAAGGAAAAGGACAAAGATAAGGAAAAGGACAAAGATAAGGAAAAGGACAAAGATAAGGATAAAGACAAGGTAAAGAATAAAGATAAAAAGAAGGGTAGAAAGACTTCACATGGAGCAAAGGATCATGCTGCGACAGAGAAGAAGGACAAGACCATAATTCCAAAACCGGAATGGTTTTGGACTCCATCTGTGACGTTATTGGACGACATACGTTCAACAATAAGCAACCCGAGCTACAATGGTCACTCAGGCAGTAGCATTGGCTCATGTACATCCCTCATGTCGAAGTCTGATGAAATGAATGACGACAAGGATAAAAGGAAACATATCAAACTATGGCCAGAGGTAAGAAAAAAGAAAATAAATTTCATACAAGGGAAGAATACAAACATTATTTAAACACGACAACTATAATTTCTCAAGGGTCTCTTGTTTGAAGCAAGGAAATAAAATGAAAAGATATTTGAATCTATGGCAACTACAATTTCTTATTATTGTAGTATTATCCCTTCTATATACATTCTTAACATGATATTGTAGTACAATATTTCTCTAGCTCCGTTCCGACCCGGAGATTTCTCCGGTCTTACTTTGAGATTAAATTGCTGAAATAGAACACTGCTTGCCTCCGGAGAGAAAATGTGCTGATTGTCCTCCACATTGCTGATCTTCCCTGTCAGTTTTTGATTGATTTTTTAAAATTAATTTACTATTTACTTCGCGAAACAGAGTTTCGAAACGCAGTTACAGCTATGCCATTACAAACCAAGAAATCATTATTGGATTTTGAATATGTTATGGCGAAAGTTTTTGAAAACTAATTTTCAAAAGGGGTGAAGTGTTTAAAGGAGTGTTTCTAAAAGGGTTACTTCCAGGAGAGAGGAGACACCTGAACCACTTAACTTGAATCAGTGCACACCGTCCTGAGCAGATTTGAATATCTGAAGTACTCTCTTCTCAATAGAAGAGGGAGTGAACATAATTCACGCGAGACCAACTCTCCTTGAAGTGATTTTCGCCTGTTTTTCGTAAAGTTCGTACTACCATTCGAGACTCTAAGTATCCCAACGCGAAAGGGGTGGCACATGAACGTCCCGACACAACAAACTAGGTAGTGACTAGAGAAGACCAAGGAGTACCTTCACCCCAAGTCTCAGGATGATATATTTCAAATCATTGAAGCTATGGTGAGATGAAGAAGGTGCGCCGTTAGTTTTGTCTCGCAGCGTATCTTAGTATTTTCTTCTGTTTCTCTATCTTATTTTCTCTACGTGTATATAATTGAGTATTTAAATACAGTACAGTGAATATCAAAATATTGTATAAGTTTCGAGTTGCGTAATGACGGGTAATAGGGATTGTATATTTCCTGAAAATACTGTTTGGTTTTTGTAATTTTTTTGATTAAGGTCTTGCATGAGCAGGGCACGAGCTGACCTTATTGCACAGTACATTTCATGCTTGACAAGCACATTTCATGAAATTAACAAACATCACATATTTTAAGGACTTTCAAGTCAGGAAGTTCAAATGACGTTTGTGGAGATGAGTTCGAGAAATACATAAACACATTTAAAAGACTAAAGGGACCGTTAACAAATTACGCAACAATCTGGTGGTGAAGAGGGTTCGTGATATAGTTATACATCGTTACAGTGGGTTAGGGGGGTGGTAGTTCTGAGTAGGCAAAGTTTTACAGGACGCTTTTTAACTAGTTTTTCACTGTAAGCCATATACTCAATCGCTCAGTGAGAACACAGAGAAATGAGAAACAAAAATAATAGCGTTTTCCATTTTCTGCTTGGAGTACACCCTGAGTGCAAAAATGGTGCATCATACGCATACGAAAACAAAAAGGCTGTTTAATATATTTATTGATATATTAGTAATTGTTTATATTCAAGTATTGTAGTTTAGTTAACTTTTGATGCTATGCGCGAGTCGTGCATCCTGAGTGCAGCAAAGATGTTCCATTTACTTGCTACTCTCCCGGAGGAGTTAGCAAACTCGTGCAGGACAATGACGTATTTGTCTGGTGCTAGTTGACACTCAGAGCAGTAAATCCAAAACATTTTTATGTCAGAGTATCTAAAGTCAGTATTTCTTTTAATAACGCGTGGCGGAAGTAAGGCCAGCGTTACGTGATTGTTGGGGGAGGGTAAGAGGTTTCGTTTAAGCTGCGTTATAGAGGGATGAGTGGGGGATGTTAAATAATTATTTTCGCGTTATATCATTTATGGGAGGCTCCAAAGGCAAGAGTGCTACTGTCAAATGCTTATTTCCAACCTATTTCAGTTGGAACTCAAACAGGAAAAGATTCTATTTTCAAAAATGAAATCCAAGTGTGAAGACTTTTTGATTGAAGATGTTGTATCAATTCTGACCCGTTTCCTGGTAAAATAAAACATTGTGCTTCTTGATGTATTTTTCCTCCAAACTTTAAACTTAGTCTTCTTAGTTTGTATTTTTATCACATGTACCACTGGGCTTCTTGACCTTTACGATTCACGTATATTCATATACTTCCCTTTTCTTCAATTCCTTTTCCCTCACTATATAACTACAATGAGCATACTACGAAACGTAACTACTTCATTCTTGTTATCCTATGATATTTCCTATGAGCTTCTACATTGCATCAGAATGAAGTGTTGCATGTTCTACAATTTTCTCAAAACTACAGTGATTTGAGAAAACCTGATGAATGGTTATAGAAATAGATTTCATGTAATAATTAAACTTACGTTCGTAAGTCAATAAATAAGTCGCAAAACTGGATAGAGGCAATAATAATCAAAGTAACGTCTTGCCATATATTTCACTTTTCGACATAATCACCCTGTACATTCAGACACTCATTCCATCTCTTTACAAGTCCTTGAAAACCGATGGCAAAGACGTTTTTTGGTTGCTGTCGCAACCAACGAGAAACCTCTTGGATTACGGCATCAGAAGTCCAGGGCTCTTGCGGCGCGAATGGCCTGTCGGAGTTCCGCAGAGTGGTGCAGTACAATGCGGCATTCAGTCGTACCGTGAGGCTGGAATTTCATCAGTATGACCCGTTGCATGTCCCAAAATACGGTGAGAATGACCTTGCGGGTTGATGAAATCGTCTTGAACTTTTCTTTGAGTGGAATGTTTCTATTCCATGGAGGATCGTTTGGATTCGGGTTGCGGTGTACCCAAGACCTCCTCCGTAACAATTCGTGCCATGAAGTACTCTCCTTCCTCAGAGTGCCGAACGAGAATCTGCAAGGACAGACCCATTCTGTTCTTTTTGTGTTCCTCAGACAACTGGCGGGACATACATCGTGCACAAACTTTAGGAAAGTGCAACAGTTAATGTACAATGTTCCATGCGGTTACACTGGAACAACCGATTTCACGCTCCACATCCCATGCCGGTCATCACAAATGATTTGTCCCACACGCTGCTCTGTGACTGCAGTTGACACCCTCGCAGGACGACCAGGTCGCTCCTCCTCTCTGATGTTTTGTCTTGCCTTGTTAAACTTCTGCATCCAATTGATCACAGTTTTCCGCGAGAAACAGTGGCCACCATACACGGGTTGAATTTCGCAATCCACTTCTTCTATGGACAGTTCTTTGGCCCACAAAAAACTTACAACTGTACGCTGATCTTATCGTGTACACTCATGCAACACAACCGCCATCGTGCACTGGCTGCCTGTGACTGCGTGCCTACGCTTTTTTTCACTCTATAATTTCCGACGGAACCAGTCAATGGATAGAAAATTATATTTGCCTGAATATTTTATACAATGTTTTCTGAAACTTGCAGTAAATTATTTCAAAATTGTTTTGGATATAATGGACCCACACGTGTTTGAATTACAAAAAAGAATTTGGCTTTCGTGACGCCCTCTGCTTGTTGCGACGACTCTAAAAACAAGACGGTTTGTATTGACACATACTTTCACACCATGAATTGTCTACTATTAGTTCCTTCTGAAGGTCAAAGATCTACGTGCATTGCATTGTTACGAAAGAGCACTACCACGTGGAGGACCGAAAGCTGTATATTTTACTCTCCAGAAGCAAGGGACCCATCAATTCAGAGCGAAGAACACATGTGAAAATGGAAGTGCCCTCGCAGTGATGGGACTACAGAGATATTGTACTCAGCCGTGCTAAGGTTCAGTACTCTCAGAATAGGTTTGGATGATTCAGGGGAAGGAAATTATATCTTCAAACCTTTGGATGTAGCATCCTAACCTTATGGTATCCGATCGGTAGGTTGGGATATCATATACAGTTTTGAAGATATCCTTTACTTCGGATTTCCTTTAGAAGTGACATTTGTTCCTAGGGTACTCACATCCATAGCCCATGAGTAAATTTTCCAAATATTACAATAATGAATAATAAAATCAACTATAACTATGTTTTTTTTCAAAATTCCTAGTTCAATTATTATTAAAAATATAAAAACAATAATTAAAATAAAGCAAACTAACTGTTGTACATTTCTTCTTTTTCGTGTAGTCGATTACGAATTTTCGTGACCCCATGAACTACATCATACTCTTCTGTCCTGCACCATCTCTCAAAGACTCTTCAATTTGCAATTCATTACTTCTGTGATGCCATCCATCTCATCTTTTTGCGCCCTCCTCTTCTTGTGCCTTCGATCTTCCCCAGCATTAAAGTCTTTTCCAGTGTATCATATCTTCTCATGATGTGTCCAAAGTAGGTCAGTTTTTGTTTCATTATTAGGCCTTTCAAGGAGCAATCTGGTTTTATTTGTTCTAATACAGATTATTCGTTTTCTTTGCAGTCCATGGAACTCTAAGAAGTTTCCTCCAACACCACAATTCAAGTCTATTCTACAACGTTCAGACTTTCTTAAGGTTCAGGACTCACATCCGTACATCACAACTGGGTATACCATAGCTTTTACTATGCGGATCTTTGTTGTTAATTTTATATCTCTACTCCTTAAAACATTGTCAAGGTTACACATTGCCTTTCAACCAAGTAGCAAGGTCTTGATTTCATGGCTGCTGTCACCATTAACAGATATCTGAGAGCCGAGATAATTGAAAATAGAAACTACTTCCATTGTTTCTTCTGCTACATGCCATGAATTGACAGGTGTAGTTGCCATAATTTTCGTTTTTTTACATTTAGCATTAATCCAGCTTTTTCACTTTCTTCTTTCACCTTCCGTAAGAGGGTCTTTAAATCTTCATTTTATGCCAAAAAGATGGTGTCATCTGGATATCTAAGATTATTTAAATTTTTCCCAGCAATTTTAATGCCATTTTCTTCTTCATCTACCCCAGCATTCCTCATAAAGTGTTGTGTACAGATTGAATAAATAAGGTGACAATATGCAACCTTGCCGTACTCCTTTTTGAATCTTGATCCTTAGTTGTTGCATACAGGGTTCTTACCGTGGCTTCTAGGTCCAAGTATAAATTCCGTATAAGGTAAATAAGATGATTTGGCACCCCATGTTTTTTAGTACTTCCCATAATTTATTATGGTCGACACAGTCAAAAGCTTTTGCATAATCAATAAAGCAGAGATACACATCCGTCTGGAATTCCTCCTCGAATGTTGGCAATTTGATCTCTGATCCCTCTTCCTTTACAAAATCTAGCTTGTTCCTCGGGTATTTTTCGGTCTACATAGTGCAGAAATCTATTTTGTAAGATTTTAAGCATGATTTTGCTAGCGTGTGAAATAAGTGCGATTATTCGGTGATTTGAACATTCTTTCGAATTTCCCTTTTTTGTAATCGGGATGAATACCGAATTTTTTCAATCTATTTCTCACTGTTGGGTTCTCCATATTTGCTGACATTTTGAATGTAGCTCTTTCACCGCATCCTCACCAATGACTTTGAACATTTCTGCGGGAATCCCATCATGTCCAGAGGTCTTGTTATTAGTAATATTTTCCATGACCCAATTGACCTCACTTTCTAAAATGCCTGGTTCTAGTTCCAAGTTCGCATTAACTTCACCATCACCAGTGCATATTCCTTCCTTAAACAGATCTTCTACATATTCCACCCATCTTTCCTTTATTTCCTCTGCTTATGTTCGATCTTTACAATTTTTATCTTTTATTATTCCAATTTTTGCTTGGCTTGTACAATACATTAATCATTATTGTTAAGTGCTCAAAGTTTATAAAAAATAATGAATAAAAAACCTTTTTAAAAACGTGCTTATATTTAAGCGATGTACAAAAACGAATAAAATAAGTTAAGGTTGTTAATAAAGTAATGCAATGTCAAATATTTCACATGAGTGGATCCTAATAAAGATAAACATAATTACTATCTTTATCGCTGAAAATGATTTAATATTTTGCGTCGAATTATTTGTTTCCAAAAAGTTTGTCGCGCGAAATGCTCATAAAAGTGGATACTCATTAACTTCATGGGACAGTGACGGGTTGGTAAGTAAATCCTTGCCGAAGTATGAACTTTATTTACGATTCGCGCAACAAGCTTTTTGAAGAAAAATAATTAAATAATTTTCAGCGATAAAGATTGTAAGTATGTTTATTTTTATTAGGATCCACTAACGTGAAATATGTATGGAGGTATTAGTATTTGACATGCATTACTTTAATGAAACCTCTAACTTATTTTATTCATTTTTGTACATCGCTTAACTAAAAGCTCGTTTTTAAAAAGATTTTTTTAAATTATTTTGTTTTATACATTTTAGTATTAGACTTTGTTTATTTATTTCTCGTAATAATTAATCTTGCTTGTTCATTTGTAATACTCAAAATACATTTTAAACATAAACTTGTATTAATATAAATAAATAGCATAAATATATAGCATCCGTGAGATACACCTTCCGATAGCATACTCATCTTTTGAGAAACGACCGTAATAATAGAATAAGAAGTTAAAGCAAAAAGCGTAGGTTATGCAATGCGTTACACTTACTTGTATGAGAGAGACATATTATATTTAGGATTTTTATTATTTTAGGGGAAGCTTCCCGGAAATAATAAGGCGCGAGTTATCTCGAAATAAAATCGTTATAAATAATAAACCTTTTAAAAGTTTTTATTTAAAATAGACATCGTAATATTGCTTTCCAGAGGGTATATACTCGTATATGTGTACCAAATTTCAGTTCAATCGGTTGAGGGGAACTGGTTTAAAATTCAGTCGCCAGATTTGGCCCCCACATACTAACTAACAAGTGATGTTAAATAAAAGCTTGTAAATTAACACATTCTTTAAACCTCTTCTAATTTTAACACAAAAATATTTAACAAGATAAAATCTACGTCCGTCTACGTCGAAGAGAGTAGGAACTTTTCCTCACACCCATACTCTTTACATCCACTCCATAGCAAGAAGTGGATGTTCGTGATGAGGTCCCTAAAGGAAAGAGTACATATTGGTTGAAGAAACTGGAAGGGGAGGATGTTGATGATGGAACTTTGGCCGCTTTTGAGGAACCATTCCTCTATAGGTACTTTTTCATGTTTTATATTGACTACCTCTTTCTTCAGGTGTTGTAAACGAAAGCTGACATGTGAGAATACCGAATCCAAGCCATCCAAAATATTCGTGAAATCGATAGAAAAAACTGGACAAATCTTAAGTGAAAAAATTAGAGAAATGCTAGTTGATAGTATTCGTAAATATTTTCTTATTTTATATGTACATTGTCTTCCATGCAAAAAACAACTAGCAAAGTACAAATGTTGCACGATATATTTGCTACTTCTGGTAGAGCATTAATAAATGTTTTTATTTCTTATGTTTTTGTCAATTTTTACTTTAGTATAACAGCTAATCCAAGACAACTGAGAGCTTATTTATTTCATTCATAACCCCGCGTGAACAATATATAGTTTTCGCGTACAATGTGAAAAGAAGCCGCGGATTCTACTCGGAATACTAAACAAGGATGAAGTTG
The DNA here is from genome assembly GCA_002313205.1 of Laupala kohalensis. Lineage (NCBI taxonomy): Eukaryota > Metazoa > Arthropoda > Insecta > Orthoptera > Trigonidiidae > Laupala > Laupala kohalensis. Next base: position 516,537 of record NNCF01126870.1, on the reverse strand, counting down.
ACTATCAATTTCGTCGAAATTGTCGCACGTGGGTAGATATAAAGATGAACGAATGGAATTTTAATAAGAACATTTTTATATCAAGATTCCCATGCAGACATACTTCTGAGAAAACCTCGCGATCGAAAATTGACGAGTGCAAGAAACACTATATACCGCTTACTGAAAACACTAGAAATAGAAGTTAATAGGGATGGACATCAGCAGCAGTTTGTGATTACGGTGAATGTTGCAATTTCTCAAAATACTTCTTTGTTGTAAATTTTCTTTTCCATGATTCGTCAAAATTAGATATACTGGAATACTTTTGGAGTTTAACATTAATTTTTTTAATATAATTATTTTAATTAATTATATTAATAACTTAATTCAATTCACGACTATTTAATTTATTTGTAAATAAGTTTTATTCATTTTTAATCGTTTGAATTTATTTAATTTTAAATTTTCACCACTTTTTTCATACCAAATCGACAAATCCTTGAAGGTACCCTTCCGATGTGCAATTGGCCACCATTCCCTATGGAGGTGCTTGGGCGATCTACATGAAAGAGAAGGAGAATGAATTGATGGAAATTCAAGTTGTAGACGAAGAATCAATCTCTGAAGCCAAAATTCCATCAACAGAGTCAATAAAAATTTGGCGATTTCCCCCGTTAGATGATATCGCAGGTAATGCAGATATCGTATGTTTTCTACATTTGATATTCTGAAACTTAAATTTACAATGAAAATGAAAGGATCATAACTCTAATATATCCACAGATTTGAAATTTTATTGAGTGAAAATATTTCGTTAAATTCTTAATGGCATTATTATAATGGATAATTATGGTAGTGTTAAGTGACCAGAAATAGAGGTTTCATTAAAATCTCTAGAAAAGATTAACCTTCGTTCAATTTAGTTCAGACAAATAAGTTGACTTTTTTATACTTAAATTTATAAAATATTATCATAAATGTAAATATCGAAGAATATTCGCTTGCACCAATGAAGTAATTTCTGTCCTATAGAGCAACGATTTTCTTGTGCAAGCTTAGAAATTATGAATAAGCATTTCATCCTGACGTAATGGATCTACGACGAAATGGATTTTTGACCACTAGATTGTTTACTGGCGAGTCACTCAAGGAAAGAAATGTGTTGGAAAATAATGATAACGACAGTAATTGTAATTCTTAACTAAGGGATCGGCGTAGTTTAAGTGTTTCTCAAAACATTATTATATTTTGAAAAAAAAATTATTCTTAGAACTAAAAAGAACAATCCGGTCAGAAACTTATTATTAGCCGTAAATTATTTGTAATTTCTAACGAAACTATTTTTATACTGTATAAAAAAGAATACCCAAACTTTAATTTAATGTGTTCCAAGGATTCGATTTTACTTCAAACTCGTGTTATTAATTTCTTTCCTTGAAAGAACACAGAGAGAACCACGAGTTGAGGTTTCCGGGATGCGGTGAAAATTTGTCGGACCGACTGCAGACTCGTTAGTGAGCAATCCAGTGGTTATGTAGGTCAATGGTTGAATTCGAACGCAGGTGAAGTGACGATTGAAACGGCATCTGCGTATGGCGAGTGCACTCCACGGCCTCCTCACACGTCGCCAGTTCAGACATCGGGCGTGTGGCCATTGGCTGGAGATGACTTGGCTCGCGAGCAACGCCATTGGGAGGAGGCCTTGGCGAGAGACAGAATCATTGACGACATGGAGCGACGACTCTTGGAAGACAGTGAAGGCGAATCCTCTGTCGATACGCATATCTCCGACACCACTGCTCCTTCTCACCCGTATGTGTTTCCATAGGTGAATTCAGGATGCGTCAGATATTTGAGAACTAACAAAAGAGAGCAAACAATGGAGATGAAGCATTTAATTGTCATTTAAAGTTCGAACTAGTGAATAAGAAATCTGGTTTTGCCAGTTACAAATATACACACCTTGCACAACATTCAATCTAACCTCCATCAGCCGCAATAACAACTTCTACACGCTATCTATCGCCCCCAAACAGTAATTACGTGGAAATTTTTGTCTTTACATCCACAATAGCTGCTCTGGGAGCCGCACCGGTGTTTGCGTATGCTTATTAGTGTCCCTCACAATCACTTCCCAGGAGCCAAAGTCCCAAGGGTTTTGGTCAGAGGAGCTNGGGGGGGGGGGTCATATGCTGGGAGTGACGTCTTGAAAATAGTTGCCTATCCATGTTTGAGTTGTAAGGGCCTCATGGGCTCCTACTGAAATAACAAACGACCTGCCATGTGATACAGCAGTAACCTAGGGCTTCACAACTGCGTTCAACGCATCTATGTAAGCGTTGACACTGAGACATTGAGGAAAGAAATAAGGTGACACAACTTACCAAAAAATCATCGCTGAAGCTGGAAATTTCGTGTGAATGACAGTTGAAATCTCTTCATAAGTTCTATGTTTCCACCGATATTTTACGGATCACTTTCTGGACCTGAACGAAGAAAACGAATGAGCGAGCGACTTTCACGGAGGCAGCGATTTCTGAATCGGAATGTCCGGCAGTAAGGGAGACAACGACAGCATGCCTCTTCATCACTTGTGTTAGCCTAGGTTCTGCTATGCTTACCCGGAACAAAGAAGGATTGATTACTCTCTCGTGTAGGATACTGTTTCACTTATTTTGTGTGTTCTCAAATACCTGACGCAGTCTTTAGATGTCGGCTTAGCTGTGCCCAGTCATAGTTGTGCCCAGTCTTGGCTGTGTTAAGTCGTACCCTGAGAGGGACAAAGCTTATATCATGCAGTGTCATTAACACTCATTTGTGACGTCTGCGCTCATAATGATCAATTGGGACCGGACCCCGTTCGAATAATCAAATATCCAGATAATTGGGTATCTTTCCAAAGAAAAAAGATTATTTTTAAGGCAAAATAAATAAGAAATATCACAGCGTTGAAGGAAAAACAAAAACTACACGTTTAAAAACAGTTTAATGATACAATAGGTCTGTAGTGGTTACATTTAGCTCAGTACAGTAGAAAAGCATTAGTTTTGTACACAGTAATAAAAAAATACAACATTCTTTTCCTCCCATCGATCCGGATAATTGGCGATCCGGATGTTTTCAGTTCTTCTGTACTAAAACATCCCATTCTTTGTCTTCATACCATTTATGAAAGTGATCGAGATGGATGATGACGTAACCTCATGAGACTGAGGAATTTCAAAGTTGTCGGATGTCCTCCCATGCACCTCCTAAAGACGTGTTATGAGTGAATGATGTTGGGGCGACTGATGATACGTATTTTTGGGGAGAAATGAAAGGAAAACGGGAGCAACACGAGATGACTCCGCGAACTCGCTTTGTTCACCACCGCAAATTCTACTTGTATCATTCTGTATTTGAACCAGCGTACCGGAGTCCTTGAAAATCCTATCTGCGTAATTCAATGTCCTCAGAGGCATTGAGGGTACTTCGTCAAAGAACAAGCTATCTCATTTGTTTCGAACTTTTGGAAAAATAAAAATATTTTTTTGTTTTTAATAACACATTGTTCAAACATGGATCATTATTTTCCTAACACTAATTTATTTTGTTGATCAAAATAAAAAATCCTAGTATTAATGGCCAATTGTATTCTCAATCGGTCCCTTTGCTGCTCCAAAGCTTGTAAATTCTTGTCTTAGGTTAGGAACGTTTATAATAGGTATACTAACAATTAATACAGTAGTGAATTTTGAATATTTAATCGACAACAGCATGATCAGTATCAAAAAAATTTTATTGTCCTTCAAAGCAATGGTAACATTGTACACACTTCAAACATTGTTGTTCTTCAACTTAATAACGAATAGATTTTCGTGAATAAAACATTTAAGAATATTTTATTTTAGTTTTCTTTAAAAATAAAACTTTTTCGCTTTTTATATTTTTATATTTTATTAAAAGGTCTTCCGTTTGTTAAAGCTAAGCGAATTGAACAACTACGCTTAAATACTTAAAGGAATAAACATTTCTTAAATTTTTCATATACTGATTATAAAAAAGATGACTTTTTCAACACATTGTAAGTACTTTTAGGTAACTCTATATGATATCAGTGAACTCTTCCTTCTTTTATATATTTCAACAATAAAGGAAGTAATTTTCATGGTTACAAAAAAGGATGTGGAGATACATACGAAAGAGAGAAATTTGTGTTCTCGAATAAATAGTAAGCTAAGACATATCTGAAACGCTATAAATCCATGGTTGAACTGGGTAAGTTAAAATAGAAATATCAAAAGAAGTTAAAAGTTATTATTCATGAAAAGTAAAGCTTGTTTGAACTTACGGTGTAAAGCCATATTTTTTGCCAATAATTTCAAACAAAATGTCATAATTCTTCTATTTACATCCATTATATAATTTAGAATGGTAAAATAGATCTTACGACCTCCCTTGGTCTATATTTATTGTGATTTTTTCATTACAAAACGTTTCGACACAGGATTGGAGTCTTCGTCAGGTATAACAAATAACAACAACAAATATTATCAGTACTATTTTATAACATGTTTTATAATTTTCACTCTTTTGTGTTAATATCGTGTTTATGTTCTTTTGCTTTGTTAATATTTGTTTTTACTATTTCTTACACATGAGGAAGGCTTCAATCTCGAGTCGAAACGATGTTTTGTGAATAAACACAATAACTATATTGTGTTCGTCCGAAGGAGGTCAAAAGGTATATTTTACTTTTATGGAAATGTCATGATGAATGAGACATGATTTTATTCTTTCTCCCGGTAGGCCGGATTTGGATAAGAAAGATAAACCGCAGACATGGTGGGAGTTGAATCACATCTATCGCAGAGGTCATTCTGCCTTCTCTTCATCAGAATCCTTGCAAGAGGATGTCTACAATATCGACGGTAGCATGTTGGTAGGTTCTGACGCTGAAGAGAATCCCCCTCACGAGGAGGCATCAATCCCAGTCCCAACCCCTGTCGACGAGGAGCAACGAGACAGCATCGGCATTTTGTTTGCTGACGAAGCGACCGAGCCGTTGTTACGCATAAAGCAACATAACGGCCCAGACCAAGTATCCCTGACACCGTCGAAAGACTCGTGGGACGCCTATGAACCAGAAGAACGAATACGATTACCTTCGAAACGAATCATGGAGCGACCTCGCAAAGCTACCATGAAGAAGAACCAACAAGGACCCGTGCAACGATCACCGCTGCGAGGTCGAGAATTTCCGCATGACCCCCAATTGCTTGAGAAACAACAACAGAAGACATCTCCTAGGCAGATCCAGAAGAAATCTCCGAGACCATCCTCAGAATTACCTCCGATGCGGCTAAGAGGCGCTGGTAAGGCCCTGCTAGGACTTCGTTTTACAATTTTGATTTTCAACTTCTTTCTAGTAGTAGATGCACGAATCAGGGCTTTAAAAAATTGTTCTGCACACGAATACAGGCACCCCTATTTCTCCCTCCCCTGTTGCAAGGAAACATTTTTACAACCAATTTAAAAAAGGACTTATCTCTTACATTTCCTTGACGGTTTGACAGAAGTTCAAAAATGATTCGTTATCAATTAAGGAACTGACAATACATTTGTTTACATATGTTGAGATTTTTTCCACCTATGACTTCTTAGTATGGAATTAAGGTGCAATGTGTGAAGAGATAAAGTGAAAAGTAAATTTTCACTGTATTTAAAATTGCTGTATTTATATAAATAGCAATATCGTTTTTATCTTTCTCGATACTCTTTTCATATTAAAATAATCTTGCAAATATTTTTTCCCTACTACACAATTAAATATTTTCAAATGCTTGCCCGTACAGAATAAGTTGTCCTATAAAATCCTGGTTAAAAAATCCCTGGTATGAGAAAAGTTGAAACTTAAATAATAATGTATATTTAATTTAGAGCATAAATTACCATTCTTCCTACAATATGTATTAATTTGTTCCCCTATTTCCATATTAGCATCTAAAACGTAAACATGAAAGTTATCTTTTGTCATACCAATTATTTTTTCACCAGTGCAAAATAAAAAACACGGTTCTTGATAATTTTCACCTTCTCCACGAATTGTAAATACAGTTTGAACTTGAAACTTTGCTGCTTTTTATCCTTTTTACGTCGGAACCGTTTACAATTCAAAGCAGCTAACGTTCAAGATGAAACGGTGTTATACAGTCAGGAATAAATTAACGTGATAAAATCATTTAAATGTCTAACATGTAATAATACATGCTTATATCAATTTTAGCTATTTAAATGTTTTTGATATAAAAAGAATATTTAATCTTTGGATGAAATACAGCATGCCATATGAAAAAGAATTCATTTTCGAAAGTAAATTACTTTTCGAATCTTTTGAATAGATGATTTTTTTTACTGCAGACAAAAACCTATATTAATTTTCATAACGGTTTTATAGGGGGTCACCGGTTGCGAAGATATATTTAAACTTTTACATCAATCGAAGTAATAAGAGAAACGGAGTCATAAATAACTTTTCTGTTACAAATTAGATTGTTTTGACTAATTATTCATAAAATTAACGTACAAATTAATGGAAATATAAAAAAGGCAATCAGACGTTTGCATGACAGGACTAACAATAGCCGGAAGAACTAGCTAAATAGTCCCGGTGTCCGCTCCAGACCTTCCAAAACTAGTCATCCCTCCAAGTTCGTCTTATCCGTCATCCCCCACCACCTCTGACGAGTTCACGTCTTCCAGCCCCGTCGAACGCGTGGCTGCGCGCCTCAACGCCACGACACCCGCCGACCTCGCACAATGGCTGTGGCCATCCGCGCCTCGTACGCCACCGCCTGTTCTCCAGCCGACGGTTTGTGGTAATAATGAGAATTACCACAGGAACTATTGCTATTGGAAAAAAAATTCTTTGCTTTTTCATTAACTTCTGGCTGGCAAAGAGACGGCACTCAGTTCGACCAATTCAGTCTTTTATTATTAATATTATTATTTTATTGTGTACTAGTTTTTCCTCTGTTCGAACAGATAGTTGGGGCGGGCTTATACGCCAAACTGGAAGTAAAATTTGGTCTTAGTAGAGACTATGAAATTTCTTTGTTAGGTGATATGTTTGTAATATAGCGGATTTCTGCATTTCTGGCAGTACATTTCTGGTCAATGGCAATTTTGCAAGATGCCTTTTCAGTGTTTTGGAAATGACTGCAGTGTCAGAAATTATTAGGGGAATAAATATACTTCATTTTGTTTCCAACTCTTTCGAATTTCGGTCTTAAGGGCCTGATTTTTTGAATTTTTGTTTGTTCTGTCTTTTTTCAATTGTTAGTGGAAGGAACAGCTACATCAATAATAAAATTTTTCCTTTTAGATTTGCCTATTAATATTATATCTGGCTTGTTACGATCTACTGTTCTGTCTGTAATGGTTTGCTTATCTCAGTACAAAGTGGCATTACTATTTTCCAAGACAGGTGGTGGATCGAATTTACAATAGGGGGTAACTGTTTCAACCCAAGTTAAAGCTTTTAGCTAGCTCTTGGTGAAATATTTTGCCACTTGATTATATCTGCAGGTGTAGTCTAGAGGGGCGAGTACTTGGCAACCCGAAATAATTTGATGGATTGTTTCATTGATGGTGTGACATGCTCTACATAATCCATCGACGTTCAGAATTTCAGACGTAGCAGAATTTGTTTTCTGTAATATCTAGTGGGGATTGCTTGATCCTGTATAGCACTCACAAACCCTTCAGTCTCTGCATGGAGTTGGCCGTGTTTTATCTATAAAGTTGATTCTTCTTTGTCAACATTCTGTATAGAATTTGGTAATTGTTCATACAAGGGTTTAGCAAGCTATTTAGCACCACGGGATTTTATTTTATTTTATTTATTAGTAGTTCAAAATTTTCCGATAACTTTAGGGGAGTGTAATCTTTATCTAAATGAACAAGTAACTGATGAAGAGGGTCGTGACTACTCTTGAAATAATTTCTTAGTTTTGTTATCTGCGAATAGCAAAGATTTGCTAAGTCTAACAACCCCCTTCCCCCTTCTGACCTTGGCAGGTAAAGGCCTTCAACACATACTTTGGCATGGTGTGTTCTAAATTTTGTCATGAGAGTACGTGTTTTTCTGTTGTTGTTGTTGTTGTTGTTGTCCAGATCTGTGTGGGACCAATTGACAATTCCAAATTTATATGTTAGAACGGATACAGCTATTTATTACCACAATAAGACTTTTTGCATTTAATTCCGTCTTCAGTACTGAAATGAGCGTTTTTTCATACTTGTTTTGGAAATACTTTTTGAGGTCTGAGTGGTCAGAATTGCGATTTTGTTGGAAGCCAAGATACTTACAATTTTGATATGATTCTAGACATTTTATGAATGATTCATTTGACGCTTCATAACTTTCTCCTATTAATGTGCATGGTAGCACATTTATCTAATCCAAAGGACATTTTAATGTCTGAGCTATAGAACTGTATGATTTTCAGAAGGCTGTGCAGGCTATCTGGAGAGTTAGCAAACACCTTTATGTGGTCCATATACATTAAGTGGGTAATTTGGGATGTTCTGTGCTTTTTTTCTAATTTGTAACCAAATTGTGTTTCATTGAGAAGTCTCGACAATGGATTCAAAGTCAGACAAAATCATAACGGACTTAGTAAGTCACCTTCATAAATCCCCCTTCGAATTGGTATGTTACAGGTAGTGATACGTGCATGATGTACTTTGGTCATCCAGTTTTTCATTATTCCCTCCATGAAATTGACTATTGTTGGATTGATCTTATAAATTTTGAGAATCTGAATTAACCATGAGTGAGGCACAGAGTCAAATGCTTTGTGATAGCCAATATATGCTATGGATAAATTTCGTTCGACTTTGTCTTAAGATAAATGAGTCAGTAACAATTGTTCTTTGCAACCGATACAACCTTTCTGCTCCTTTGCCAGTACCGAATTGTTACCCCAAAAATTGAAAATCATGTCTGCTATTATTGATGTCAGTAATATGTAAATAGTAGGTAAGCATGTGATTGGGCGATAGTTTTGAGGGTTATCTTGACTTCCAGTTTTGAAGAGGAGGTAAGTAATATCTTGCGTAAGGAATTGAGGAGCATCCTCGGGTTTCTGAAGCATCTGGTTAAATGCCGAGGATATCTGTTCATGGACACGAGTGAACCTCTCCCTCCAATAATTTTGTACTCCATCGATTCCTGGAGCTTTCCAGTTCTGGGTTTTATTCAAAGCTGCATTGACAATCTCTTTTGTAATTAAAAAATCAGGCATCGATGGCAATTGATTATTTGCTTCTTCCTCTTTAGCAATCCACTCTGCAGCTGCATGGTGAACTTCTTCTTACAATAGTTTTCCCCAATAGTTTTCCAGATCTTCTTTCCTCACCTGTGAATTTACTTGTGGGACAGCGCGATTTCCTATTGAACTGTAGAGTTTCCTCTGATTTCTTTGAAAAGCTCGATTTTGTGTTTTACGCATATAGCTTTTTTGGTATCTGGCGAGACGAGAACCTTTTGCCTTTAGTTATTGTTTGAGTGTGTCTAAATAATTCTGTTTCTTGCCTGAAATTTCACATTTGATGTCAAGTTTCTTAAATGTTGGCATGAGATTCTGGATCAGCGTGTTCCCTCTTTCATTATGTACGATGTCAGTTGTCCGATTTCTCGGCGCAGTGTCGGAATGGTTACTTGCAATCTGGTATACCAAGATGAGTTTTTGCTGGGACGAGGTTTTCTTCCTTCAGAGATTCCACAAACAATTTTCTGGGAAATGAGAATCTTCTTAATTTCATGGGGTGTGACGCCTGCACAATATTTGCTTCTTTAGTCCATTTGACACGTCCTGCTGTTTTCTTTTTGATGTTCCGATCCTTTGAGCGACCTCTTCTTGAGGAGCAGGCAAACTCTACGGAGAAAGACAGATCTTGAGTCCATATGGTCACTTACAGCATTACTGCAAGAATATCTGGTACCATTAGATTCCTCATAGGAGGAAATATTCTTCAGACATGTGGCTCTACCTATCAACTGTTTGCGGTCCTTGTTAACCCGGGTGTAGACCGATCCAGTTTTTGCTTCTGTTTTGCTTTGTTCGTCATTTTCCATGGTTGGTCCCACGAGAAGCAAGGGTAATAGTGTCGAGTGCAGCAGAGCCCCGCGTTACTACACTAAGGCTTCATACAGCTGGAGAGTGCCAGGTATCGGAGGGCATCGTTCAGAAATGATTAACCCACAGCCATCCATTCCCTGGGCACGATACCTTCCACCTCGGAATTGGGGATTTTTTCTCGAGGTTCATTCCCCTAGATCCGCCGTGTTCTGCGTAAACAGGGTCACCTCGTGTAGGATGTGGCTCTTCATCACGCACGGACGGTCTTGGATGCAGCGTCATTAGAGTAAAGATCTTGCATGACTCCTCAGGCGATCCCTGGGGTTGGTTTGTCACTCAGTATCAGGTGAATCCCGTGCTAAGGTACTACCTCTCCCAACCTCCTTGACCCCTTATTGTTATTATTATTATTGTTGTATTTGGAAATGTTGCGTGCTATTGAAGCTTATTTACATGGAGCGATGGGAGTTGGGTGGTAGGCCATTGTTAATAGGTGGGCCAGTTAGTTGGGTTTACCAACAACGTGGCCCACGTGGGGGGTTTAGCAGAAGTAGTGAGTAATAGTGAGTTATTGATACTAGGAGGAGCTGGATAGAGGAAGGAAAGTTTGTTACATGAACTGGTACATTAATGTCCCCATCGGGAATTGAACCCGGGATGACTTGGTGATGAGTGACAACACTACCATCTGAGCCACCGGTGGCGCTCTGTCTTTTTGGTTGTAAAATGAGCCAGAATTCTTCAGTATTTTTTATTTGAAGCAGTGGTAAATACTTTTAAACTGACAGTCTATAAATACTATTATTAATACTATTTTATGTCACTTTCCGCGGCGGAGGCGTGGCAAAGGGACAGAAATGCATGAAATTGAAATAATGAAATATTCCCGTACATGATTTTTAATGTGGAAGGGTTGAATGCTCAGTGGTCAATATCTAATGAGTTTTGTAATTTTACATGAGTATAAACAATCAATTTTGTTGTGGCGCACGGGTCAGATCGTTCTGTTTATAGCACGCGAGATATTGACGTGAGAATACGTAAGCGTTTGCGCCAATAAAGAATGAAAATTTTAAAAATTTCACTACTTATGACCGTCATTTTTACTGAAAAGTATTTCTATTGGAAAGGAAAACTGTATTTTAACGAGAGAAACACACCGAAAAGTGACCTCTCGCCTCTCCCTCAGGTTCCCAACAAGCAAATGATTTGGAGGTAAAAAAACAGGAGAAGAAAGCAGCTGAAGACTCTTGGCATAACTACATGCCACCAATGGACGATTGGATTGCCCTGTACAAAGAGACAATGCGACGTTTGCACATGTGTGCTTGGGGCAGGGATCCTGACAGTAAACGGTCGGTTCAAGTCGATGAATCGACGATGTTACCGCATGCTTCAGATACTATTGGGTATATTTCCTTTTTTTCTACATACAAGTCCGAAAACTGGTAAGTCCAAGGAATTACCATCGTGAGCGGTTTCAATACGGAAATCCATCTAATCTTTAATTTGGACTCTTATGATTATAAAATATGCCTCCATGTCCTACGTTCACTTTTTCTGGTCTTGGAGACTTCAGCTCTTCAATGGTTTAGGTTTGTCCGACTTATTTTCCTTCACCTTTGATAAAAGTGACTATTTATCATAGTTACTCATCTCTCAAAGAGTATTGTTTTGCATTGACACTGGATTCGTTTTAAAGACCAATTTTTAATGACAAAGTACAAAAATGTTATAATATTGAGCTCTTAATTATTGAAAATCTGAAATCTATGACAGAAATCACAAGACGTACTAATTAAAGTGAATTATTAACTTTTGAATTGGTTGTGGTAAAGTCAGCATTTACCAAGTTCACCTGAAAAAGTTTTAAATCATTCAGGTGGGTTTCGGACTCCAGCAAGCTCACAATGTTAAATCCGATGATTAACCTGTTTTCGGACTTTTACCATCACATTTACTCAAGGGCTGTAAGAAATCAATGAAGGTGTTCATGTCATAAAAAATTAAATATTTTTCATTTCTTTTCAAATATAATTTTTTTCATGCAAGGAATAGTGTTAAAGTAGATACAACATTACATTTTCCAATGAAAAATATATTAATAAAATGAATTAAAGTGGGAATCATGTCTAAGAAATATACTAACAATAATAAATATACTGAAATAAAAAATTATAAATGTTAACTGTCTCAATGTGTAGGATTGAAGTCTGCGTCAAATTTTATAATTATTGCTATAAAGTTAAGCTAAAAAACTTGTAACAAACTCGTATGGACTAACATAAAAGAATCTAATGTAATTTTAGTTATTAAACTGTTTCCATGCACATCTTGCAAAGTTTGCTCAACACTTCAATGATTTATCACCACTTTTCCAAATAACATTTTCTCTAGAATGTTACCAAGATTCTCATTTTACTCTTGAAAATAAGAATTCATAATGTCATAAATTAATGTATCGTCAAAAAAGCAGTTACAAACTGCGTTTGACCACGTGGAGGACAATGAAGTAATTTACTCTCCGGAAGCAAGCAAGGGACCATCCCATCAATTCCGATAAAGGGCCCTGGGGCAGAAGAGGATTTAACATTTCAGAACACTCACTACAATAAAAATAGTTATACGTTATAATATTAACATGATACTAACAAATTTGTATTTAATAAAACAAAAATGTTATTTCAGAAGTAGACCTACGTGTTATTATCAAACTATAGATGATTTGGAAAGTATTGTTTATAAATCGTAAGCATTAAATAACATTAAATTCAAATTTATTAATTCAATAGATGCCGTCCCTAGGCAAGAGTTTAACGAGTCTGTATAATAAAAACCTCTGCCCCAAAGGAAAACCGGAGAAAAACCAGGGTCAGGATGGGACTACATAATTATTGTACACAACCGTGCCAAGGTTGAATAAATATAAATCTAAACTTCTATGAATAATAAGACACAATACAAGCATATTAAGCACAATAAATAGTTTTGAAATTATTATCAGCTATTTTGAAAGTACTACAGCAATGGCGATATTAAAATACCTACACAAATATACTGTGAAGCAAATTGATAACTAATATCTACAGGTTTATGGCATTTTTCATTTTTATGCAGAGGTGTTGATACGAGGAAATCTTCTGCGCTCATGCATGAAATCAAGGAACTTCTGTCTTTGCGTGATTACGCAGATGAAGTCTTGCGACCAGATCGCGCCACTTACATCGACGTCTTCCAGGTATCCCAATTATTTCCTGAAATGTAGTAAAAATAACAAAAATTTTAAAAAATCAAAATTCACCCTAATTGTTCCTTTAAAAGTTTTTTTTAAAGATCCCTTTTTGATGATCGTCTCCCATAAAAAACATCCCATCAAAGTTTTAAATCCCTTTCTTTATGAGTTTTCTGTGTCGATGGTTCATTCAGTCTCTCAAGACAACGCTCCAAACATTTTCCCTCAGACCTGTATCGTTTAACTTTGTTGTGAATTAACCATTGTGAATTAAGCTTTGTTTTAACCTCGGAAGCAAGCTTTGTCGATGTATGTAAGATATGAGGTAAAACTATCAACTTTCATCTATTTATGTGAACGTTTATTTTTTGTTCACGTCATTTTTTAAATGTATATATTCACTTGGTGCATGCAAGTAGAGGTTGGAAGTATTCCTGAAATCTTTAATCATCTAAATGGAAACTTCAACTTCAATATTTTGTTCTCTGTTGAATCCAATGTTTAAGTTTTCGTAAAGAGTACATTAAGACCAGGAGCAAAATTTTTTCTATTACTGTTTTCACAAACAGGAATAAATCTGACTTGTGCCACTATGCCTGTTACCAATCATTATGTTGCTTCATCACTAGTCAAGCTTCTACTGCTGTTTGTGAAAGTATGAACAAACTATTTCTTTTTGAAACTATATCTCTTTTCTTTGTAACACAACCGTACCAGAGGATTAAATTCTGACGTAAATAAGTTTTTGTTGATGTAACTTACATATTTTTGGCTTGAATCCTCGCATATAGTGTGTTAGCGGTGCATGGGAAACACCTTTATGCTCTTTTGGTATCTAAATTGATGAATACACTCAAGGATTAAGCATTATATTTTAGCGGTCTCTAATGGGCGAATAGGAAATTCTCAATTTCGTTTATAATGCGTAGCGCACGTTTCGATTAAGTTGTCGGAAAATTAACATAATTTGTTTGACTTAATTTCTTCTAGTATCTTCGAGTTATTTATTGTCGTATTTACTTTCCTATAGGGTGAAGTAAACGTGATTATGAGAACAGTGAGTGGTGACATACTAGTCGTCGATGTAGAAATAATGAAGCAACTCGATCTCTACAAAGCACAGATAGAGTCCATTGGAGTCCAACGATTTATGAAACAGGTAATGTGGATTTTACCAATTTAATAGTTATAGACAACCAAGATTATAGTAGAATCTCAAGTATCCCAGCTCAAGTGGATCACATGTACAAATGGAGACGTGATTAATAATACGATTGAGTGTTTTTTAACTCACAACTTCCGAGTACCTACTCGTGGAGGAATGTTTGCAACGTCAACAGCCAGGTGAAAATTGAGACGGGCCGGTACTCGAACACGGGACATCCAACTCTGGCCACAGATGTGCAATCCACTGCACCACCCACCTCGACACCCAAGTTCGAACGCAACCTCCACCTGGCACGAATGAGTGTTGTTCATTTGTCTGAAACAAACGACATATTTTATTCGAAACAAATGGAATTCATTAGTGAAACGAAAGTGATCTCTAAAAAAGTCGCTTAATGTGCTGGGGTTAATAGTTTATTTTTTCTAATAAAAATATGCGTGAATGAGAAGTGAGATTTTACTGACAGTTACAGTGAATCGTGTTCATATGTCAACCGTGAAAAGAAAACATATTGAAGTTAATTTCTCAGGAAGTACGACGAAGTTAGCCATGTTTGGCTAGTCTGCTCCTTGCGTTAGCTGCGGTTGTGAATGAGCTCTCTCTATTTTTCAGTTTAATCTTTCTAATTATTTTATTTTTTCGAGTTTTTTGTGATTCAGTAGGTGTATTTAGATCCTAACTTTCATTGTAGTGTAAAATTCTTTGTTCTGTGTGAGTGATAAGTGAAAAAACACTAAAAACATTTCCTAAGGTTTTCAAACCCAACGGACCAAATGTAATTTTATATTGTTTTCATTCAAGTGCTTCATTCAAGTGATAAAGTTTACGTAAGTACAAACGAAATCATAAATTTTACTTCTTGGTGCATTAAAATTATTTTGGTGTATTTAGATTTTCTGGTGCGTATACTATTCTGTTTTCTGTATAGGCTCTACAACATTCCTCTGAACGTTTTGGCCTTCTCCACACTGCCTTCCATTTCTTCCGATCTTGAACTTGGACTAACCAGTTTTTAATTCGCATAATCTTCAGATCCTTTAGCACATCGTCTTACCATCTGAGTTTGGGTCTATCTTTACCTAGCTGATAATGGGCACCAAATAAAAATCTTCTTTACTGTCCTTTGTTCATCCATTCGGCATAGATGTCCTAGCCAACTCAGCCTCATAGCTTTGATGTGGTTCACAATGGTTTTAAACTTAATCAGGTTATATATTTCTTCATTATACCTTATCCTCCATGTGCCATCACTATTTTTAATTGGCCCATGTATTCTTCTCATAATTCTCCTTTCAAAGATCATCAGTTTCTGTATGTTACTTCCCTTCAATGTCCACGTTTCAGATGCATACGTTACAATTGGCCTGATGAGTTTTTTATACAATCTTACTTTAGCATTTTTGGACAAATACCTGCTTCTAAATAGATCTATATTTGCAAAATAGGCTTTATTTCCCGCAATTATTCTTTCTCTAATTTCATCCTTCATTATGTTCGTTCCATTTATTCTAGAGCGAATATTATTACATCATTATTAACTTATAAATAACGTACTCTATTGTTGCACTGCTCAAGTTTCGTCGTCGTAAATAATATTATTCCAATATTTTACCATTTGTTTTCGTGATCTTTTTGTAGTTATTCATTACAATCTAACAATATTGCCTTAGTTATTGTCGAATTAATTTATCTGCAGTTGTCCTAATGTATTTCTGTCATTTTAGTTGTCGGATTGTTTATTTACTTATTTAAACCCTGCCCCATTGTTGCGCCCAAGTTTTCATCGTCATAATTTCATAGAATTATTACATCATTTTACAATTCGTTTCTCTTGATTCTTTCGTATTTATTTACATTTTAACGTAATATACGGTAGTTATTGTCGAATTAATTAATCTCCAGTGGTCGCCCTAAACAATTATTTCAATCATTTTTGTCGTCGGTTTGTTTGTATATTTAATTTATTTAGTCTCTCATTTGTATCTTCCGTAGTAAGTAATATATTATTATACTAACATCCTTCATTCAGTGTTAGTTGTCAGTTTTCGTTTATTCTCATTTGCTTTTGTCGGTAAGTTGCTAACTATCTCACAACAATGGACACTATCGCATTCCTCAACTCATTCAAAGCTGATCTTCAGAAAGCGTACAATGACTTGGTACATTATATTGACACACGAATCAGTGCGCTGGAAGAGGTCAATCAGAAAACGATCGGCGGTTGGACTACAGTTAGGAATTCTCGCCGTCCATCCAACTGCTACCACCCGGTTAGACCAACGACACATGTATCAACACAACTCTTCACTCAGAATAGATTTAGTGTTAGATGACATGTCCCTGTTTCCTCCCTTACCTTCTCGTTTCATCCCCTCCCGTCCAGTACCCAGACCTGTTCACAAACCACGCACTGGTAAGCACAGTCGCCCAAAACAACGTAAAGTAGTGCTACCCAGAGATGAAGCCCACGCAAAAATCAAACGTGCTCGTATTAGTTGATTCGCACGGTCGTCAGATGTCCTCCGTTTTTTGTGGATTGCTTCCTAGCCAATTCTCAGTCCCCGGTTTCTTTAATCCAAACGCTCGTTTGGCTAAGTTATTCGAGAACTGGACACCTACACTA